>AVPN01002187.1:4844-15162 GCA_000695325.1 Pleurobrachia bachei | reverse complement strand
GTATGTTTCATATGGTGGAACAAAATTTGTGTTTTTATTAGAGCTGTGAATCTGAGTTGCTTGCAAAGAATGCTTCTTTGGAGGGTCTGCTTCATAATATATTTAATTTTCCCTCTTCCCACTTCCATGTCATGTTCAGAACACTGGACTTAAGAATTCTGAATTCTACAAACTCTGATTTAAATGAAATCTATGAATAATCCTTGATTTCACCTTCCGGCTTGACGAATTATGAATAGATAGGAATCTTATTGTAACAAAATACCCGTCTATCAATTCGTTCAGCCGGAAAGAGAAATGTTCTGTTTACAGCTACACTTACAGTGCATAAGTATGTGAACCTATTGAGCCCTCGTATATTGCATTCCCTCTCTCTCTCTCCCCCTGGATTGAGGATTTTAAGGGGATTGGTAATTGGATAATGTGTCTCCTGAAAGTGATTTTTGTCCTCTGACCTATGCTATTGCTCCATTGTAACGGCCCTTTAACTTTTGAAACTTTTTAAAGTGAACCTTGTCTTGCTAATGCTACGATTTTTTCGCTTTGAGTTGTTCAGACTTCATGTACAGTACACCTACAACTACCGTACTACCTTTCATGGTTTCCACCTCTTGCAGCCAGTTAATATAAAGGGTGCTATACTGCTATGTACGAACCAGTCATTGAAGAGGAGCCCGAAGGGGAGGTACAGGTTGTGGAGTATACAGTGCTACCGCGGTGGAAAACAGTTGTAACAGTAACTGTGCTGCTTGTTGCTGTTATCACCGGCATGTCACTACCTGTCGAGGTAGGGCTGGGAGATCATTTTTATTCAATTGTACCAATTGATTATTGAAGCACGCCTGGATTAAACCTCATTGGCTATGGCACTGGCCCTCATTAACTAGGTGAACTTGAAGGCCACAGTCAGAGGGCTTTGAAGCAGTAATTGCCGTATGCAATAATTGGGATCTCATTTTCAGGAGACGAAAGGTAGAGCGGCCTGTGTTATTCTAGCTACTGCACTTCTTTGGATGACCGAGGCGATCCCTCTCATGATCACTGGTTAGTTTCCAACAAATTAGACGGTGATTCGGAGTGGAATATTTATACAGACCCCGATTTACCGGAACCCCGATTTACCGGGCAAACCCTTGGCCTTTTCTCCCGATGATCCCTGTAAATCCAACTGTTTTATTCATATTCCCCTCATACCACTGTCAGGTCTCCTTCCCGCCCTTTTGTTTCCCTTCTTCGGGATTATGGATACCAAGGAAGTGTGTGGAAAGTATTTTAACTACGTTAGTATGCTCATGCTGGCTACCCTCCTGATCGCAGAAAGTTTTGAAAGATGCGGTCTTCACCGGAGACTTGCCCTTAAAATCCTGTCCGTCCTAGGTGAGGCCAATCAGCACTACAAAATGTAGTGCTGATTGTAAAATAACTAAAATGTAAAGTTATCGATAGTGACATACCATTTTCTTTGTCCACCTACTGTTCAGATTTCTCATACTATCTTCTATCATATCTTCTAAATTCTTTCCTTGTTCCTAACAAAACTTTCCGTCTCTTGCAGGTCGCGGCGAGGCACTGCTGATGTTGGGAGCAATGATTTGTACCTGGTTACTCTCCATGTTCATGAGCAACACTGCTACAACCGCCATGATGCTACCGATAGCAGGTAATTTTCTAGGAAGCAGAGCCAGGGCCAGGAGGTTCAATATCCCTTTTGGTCTTATGTGCACAAAAAAAAAAGATCCAAGATCCAAGATCACAGATAATCACTTCCAATTTTATATTTTGTTTCAGATGCAATCATTGATAGTTTGCGTGAGGTGACAGCGAGACAAGACATTCAACTCTCGAAAGTGCGCAGCAGCCCGGATCAGGATGATCAGGAGGCAGGGCAGTTCAGTAGAAAGCAGGAACAGGAATTCAAGAGATTTACCAAGGGTCTCCTTCTTTGTGTACCATATGGAGCTAGTATTGGGGGAATCGCCACGCTAACAGGTATAGCGTTAACAGTAAAGTAGTACCTATAATGCCGAGCGCCAGCGGCTGAAGCGATCGGACTTCGGAGACTATCTACAGGACAGATTTTGAACTTTTTACCATCAGATTGGGTCAACCAATATACGGGTTAAGTTACTTTGCTAAACACTATTGTATCTAGGTACCCCACCCAACTTGGTCCTCCAGACGATATTCGAGGCATCCTTCCCCAACCAGCCCTCAATTGACTACAAAACATGGCTCTTTATGGCGTTCCCACTGTCAGCCATACTCCTGCTTGTGGGGTGGACGATTCTGTGTTTGGTATACGCCCGAACCAGCTGGATCAACCTTATTACTTTGAAATTGTGCTGCGATAAATCAGGTACAATATATGGTACACACGCGGGAAATCATTTTATTTGCAGAATTCCCTTGCGTACTCGTAGGATTAGGGGTGGCCGATTCAACCACTCTTTTTAATAGAAATATATTAGGATATCCAGTAGGATGAGGGTTAATGATGCCTCCTTGAATGATCTACATATTCCCCAGGAGAAAACAAGGAGCGTGAAAAGTGGAACCACATAAACCGTACCATTCAAGTGGAGTACAAGACACTAGGCTCAATGAGGTTTACTGAAATCGTGCTGACACTGATTGTACTCCTCTTGGTCTTTCTCTGGCTCTTTATGCTGCCTGACCAGTTCCCCGGGTGGGCTCAGGTATGTGACAAACCAAATGGAAAGTTAGCCATGACTGTACTTGTACAAAGTTCAAAATGTAGGTGTATTCAGTTCTGTTATTGTTAACTATTATAATGAGATCAGATCAGTATTGATCAGTTCTGTTGTTTGGCTTTTTTTGTAAACCCTCTTTCTAAATCTATGAACTTATTATGGAGCTATTCTATGGTTCATAGAAAAGGGTGCAAAGCTACCTTTCCCAAACTACCTCTCCACCTTCCAGAAACATGCAGAGATATTTGGTAGGAGAGACGCCGGGGGAAAGCTCAAGATCTACCTGAAAGACACCTGGGTGGCTGTCATGGTCGTGTTCCTACTCTTTATTGTACCCTCAGGGAACCCCCTTAGGGGCAGCTGCAAACCAGGTATCAACCCGTCTTTATAGACACAGTACATGCATGGATACTTCTAATTTTGGTAGAAAATCAATGTTCATTTCGAGTAAGGGGTGAGAATCAACAATTGCATTTCCCAGATAAAGGATCGAAATTAGAGCGATTGGAGAGGTTACTAACCCAAAAGACCTATATGGATAAAACCCCATGGGATGTTCTGTTTATTCTGGGTGGAGGGTATGCTATAGCTGCAGGGTGCAAGGTAAACATTATGTTATGCTTTCCGTTATTTTCATGATCGACTGTCTCCCTTTTCAATGCCAACTTCTGTAACCTTATTAATCAATAATCATTAAATATGGCACTAACTAGTCATTGACTATGTCTCTATAACTATCCCCCCTTCCAGGATTCTGGTTTGTCTCTATGGATTGGGGAGCAGTTCAGCTTCCTCCAGGACTCCCATCACGTCCTAATAGCTCTAGTTGTTGCCTCTATGATGGCGGTGCTGACAGAATTTGCATCCAATACTGCCTCAACCACCCTCCTTCTTCCTGTACTGATATCCCTCAGCAGGGCCATAAAGGTATCATGGGATATTACCATGAATGTGGTCTTTACAAAAGAAGACATTTCTGAAAATATCCAAACCCTCAGGTCCACCCTCTGTATCTGATGATAACTGGTACAATCTCTGCATCCCTAGCATTCTGTCTACCCTCCGCAACTGGACCCAATGCCCTCGTGTTTGCGTTCAAAGAACTCAGGGTCATGGATATGGTATGTAACCCATCACAAAGCCAGATAAAAACCATAAACCTTGGGGAAAAAGGCTGAAAAAGCCATATCAAACCCGGATTCAGCCCCCCCCCTCCTCCCTCTATGAATTTATCATCTTTTCAGATAAAAACGGGTCTCGTCATGAATTTGATCTCGGTATTGATAACTGTCATGGCAACGTCAACATGGATCTACGCAGGTTTAGGACTCTCTGAATATCCCTGTTGGGCTGATTCAACCGATAATGTGACATGTCCGACATGAAACACTGTTTTTATTCGATATGACCAAGATTTATATAGCAGACTATTTTATTCCTCTTTATGAATAATAGAGAGGGAGAGAGAGAAAAAAGACAGAGGGAGAGAGAGAGAGAGAGAGAGAGAGAGAGAGAGAGAGAGAGAGAGAGAGACACTGACAGACAGAGAGACAGGGAGAAAGAGATAAACAGCAAGGGTAATTTTGTAATGAGATAATGTTCCCTGCTCTTTATTTTGCATTTCAGCAATTTTACATTTCTTGCCTGACCTATCTCCCTCTCTTCCTCCAACTATTTATGAGACAACAAGGACTATGCAGAAAATCCAGGAAGAGCTTTCTGTCACACTTGAATTGTGTAATTGTGCATTGTATCCTACTACCAGTTTCTGCAATATACTGTCCGTACTACATGGTACTTTACTTTACTTGACTTGTTTCACTGTTGAGAATTAAAACCACCACACTAGGATCGGAAGATCTGGCGAAAGGTAAACACACATAAAGGTAAACACACATAAACATTGGTGGGCGATTGGTGTTTACATTTCTTGGTGGAGCAGTGGGTAGCGAGTTTTGCTACTTCCATCATAGGCCGTATCTCTGTATAACTTTCTCGAGCTAAGAAAGAAAAACAGTTTGTTATTGTTCGGTGTTCCCTTTGCAGAGCTTTGGTGATTGGTCAGAGTAGGGTTAGATAAATTGGTCTCACGAATCACTTTTGATTTCATTCCCATTTCATTCTCATGTGATGGCATTTAAGTGCATTAAATACCCATGTGATGTTTGGGGCAATGCATTAGGTACCTCTCCTACCTCCCGATAAAGGGGGGGGGGTGTGACCTGAATAGTCAAAGCAAGCAATATTATTCCACGAACTCTTCTTCCTACACCCCCGATTACTTTTAGTGAACCTACCATATTTTGTTGTGTTTTGTCATGTTGTGTTTCCGCGCTAATGTCTTTTCTGGTGGAGCCGACCCGATCTTACGGGGTGCCGCTAGACACAGGAACCGACCGAAACAAGTAAACAACCAATCAGAGCTCGTTATTTAGGTCACATGACTGGTTATCAGCCAATGAGGGACCAGTAAATTTACTGATTCGGTTGGTTCCCGGCTAGACAACTATAGCTAATTTAAGTGATACGGGGTGGAGGGGACTCAACAAGCAATGTTTGGACTTCCAAACATTTGGTTTTCTAAATCAGAGGATCTTGGTGTTATTTTCTCATGCACTATGAAAGTTGCGGCACAACTAGGAGTTATGTAGTAAATGTACACTTGCGGACATTGGTTCTCTTTAAAACAATTAGGGTAGTATTTTTTACTGTGGTACATCATGATGCGTTTTACCCTCATAGCTAGTTGGTATACAACATGTGTACGGTGTGTGTGTATAGTGTTGCTGCACAGGTGGTGCTTTAATATCTCACTCTAACTATACAATCATTATTGTCACTAGGCCTCTAAATTTCTCTCTTTGACTAAGCCTGTATAGTTTATTAATCTCTTCTCTTGACTAGTTCTTGAATTGCTTTTATCATGTATGCATCTCTTAAATGTCTTAATCTATCGCTCTATCTCTCTCAACCTCTCCCTCTTTGCCATCACTACACTTCGTTCTTTTTTTCATGATGTGGAATGTGTGTTAAAGGTATAAAGAGGTATACCATCCGGAATTTAGGAACTACCCAATTCATGATCACCCGCACCCTTGACAGATATTGGAATGTAATTAGCAATTGGTGCTAAGGACCGGGGCAGGTCACATATATCCGTCATGACAGGGTCCGTCATATTGTCATCTGATCTCTTAATGAGGGCCCTGAGACCAATCAGAGCACAGTAACCTCGATCTCCACGCTTCAGTATCTAACAGATATATCAGCCATCGGCAATTCGCTTTGATTTGCTTTTGTACCCAGCTACTACTGATGAAAGTAGATCTCCAGGCTTCCTAATTCATATGATTGGTGCCCCTTTGGTGCATTTTTTGTTGTTGAGTACTCAACAAAGTTGTTGCCTGTGTTTGCAGGGGTCTCGCGCCGCCTGGTAGTCACCTTTTTCCCCTTTTTTTCATGACTTCATCGTTCCTATGAAGTCAACCTACAGCTAAATACACTTCTTCTACTCATTGCACAGTTTAGTTATTGTTATTCCTTCTCTTTAACACCTTCCCTGCTGCCACATTTCTCTACCAGAATTACACTAAGAGGAGAGTAAAACTGTCAGTACATATGGTACATGTCAACACACACTGTGTGTAGAGTTTAAAACATACCTTTTTTGCAAAATCTCATATATACAAAGCTCTGTTATAGGAGGTCTTGCGAGCTTGCTATACAGCTATACAGTTTTGTTTATACAGCTTTGAAGGACTGCAGAGTGCCCCTCTATCCCCAAAACTATTTACTTTTGACACTTTTGTATTGTTTGTTTTTCGTTTTTCTTCCCTGTCTAATTCTTGCTCAGATCTCCTTATTCTGAAACTATTTATTTTTGTATTGTTTGTTTTGTTTCATCTTGTTGGGTCACTTCTTTGACAATGTACCTTTTTTGACAACTAAATGTACATTTTCACCTGTATCCTTGCTAAATGATTCCAAATTTTTCCAGTATGTCCAACATCCTGAACTCTCGACTTGAGGGCTACACTCCTACCATTGATTTGGAAGACTATACCGCTGAAGATGAGCTTGAAGATATAGAGGAGATACGGAAGGAATTGCGGGGAAACAACGAGGTTTCATCCGACTGGTTTAGAGAAATATTGTTTAGAGATTCGAGGCAGAGGAATAAAGTTGTAAGTAACCATGTGAACATGTGTCTTTTTTTAAAGGATTTCGTTATTAATTATTAAAATCGTTAGTTAATGAACAACACGAAAAAGCCACCCTAAATTTTACCGCACTACGCGGTTTATTACTAAAACATTTGTTTCAGTTGTGTGATGAAGAAGTTCTCGATAGTTTGGTAAAACATGAGGAGGCAACACCAGACTTTGATCTCTCGCAATTGAAGGAAGCCCTGAAGTAAGTGGAATTGTTCATACTTTATTTTTATTTTATAAAAATCTTCCCGGCCCGTGCGGAGCGCGGAAAGCAGTGTCAAGCGACTCAAGAAGTAAGTGCAGCATGGCTATCAGCTAGTGCAGATTTATGGGTGTTTTCTGTTTAGGGCAACATTCCAGGGACCAGCTGCAGCGTACATGAGGGTATAATATTATATGTAGTTCGAGAACCGATCTTCCACAATATAATCACAATATTAAACCTTTTTTATCACGTACAGGTGCCTTGGGAACTTTCCTGAATTTGAAAAGCGGTTTCTCAAGAACATGCTGGAAATGGGCATACCCGATGAGGAGAAATTCAAGTATCTAGAGGAGGGACTTTGTACAGTCAATAGAGAGGTACCCAAATTAGTGAAAAGGAGTTGAATATTTAATCAACTTTCTAGGACCGATAATATAATATCTTATTTTAACGGACTGAAGTTATACACAGATAACCCCGACGGGGTGATAAAAGGGACGGTGGCACAGATCTAGTCTATCAGTACCCTCTCTCTAACACTAAAACCTTCCCCAGTATCTGGACCAGTACAAGATAAAAGACAGTGAGGGTGTTCAACTGAAACTCAACAAGGCCATCATCTCTGCATCACAATTTCCTAAACACCCCGATATACAGCCCGCTATACAGGCCATCCTGAACCCTGAGGAGGGAGAAGAAGGGGGCGATCCCTTTATAGATAAGGAGGAGGATGCTTATAAACTAGGGACTTCTGATCTTAGGAAAACCTTCCGTAAGTGTAGCACATAGCTCGCTGACTTAATTAGCAAACTACCGTGGACAAATCCTAGCTGATCAGCCCTAAATATAGGCTCAAAACATTCAAAAATTCAATTTGACTTCTTCTAACTATTTGCAATCCTGTTTTAATATGAAATAATTTCAGATCACTGCTACAGCAGTGAAAGTATTGCCCAGCGGCTCTGTACCTTGAAGGGAATATTGCAGAGGGCCATCCAACGAAATGATAAACTCCTTCTTTTCAAGTTCATCTGTTCCCATGCGAGTGTAAGTGTTCAAAATAACCATTCTTCAGGCTGCCCAACTGACCCTTTTTCGCTTCAAGCCAAAGCCCCGAAAGTGCCGTTGCAGTAATCCATCAATGCAAGTTTAACTATACCCCACCTCCCTCAGAAAGACCTTGGGGACATTTTCAAGAGTTTCGACGATGCCGCGATAAAGCTTTTGTTGACGCCACAAGACGAACAATCGGGTGTTGATCTGAGTTTACTAAAATGTGCCACTACTAAGGAGGACCTGTTGGGGGCCATGGACATCAAGGGGTTCAATCTGAAGCAGCTGATTGTTGTAGCATGCAGGTTCTGAGAGGACGTAATACATTCTAAAATATTACACTTGTAATTTATATTTTGGTTATATTTTGCCTTTTGATTGCAGTAATTCTATGAACTGATAACACTATGACTAATTTTGGTTACATTTTGGTTACAGTAATAATCCATGAACACCTTGAACTATACTGGTTATAAGTTTTGTCAATATAAGCGTTTCATGAGATCTGTCGAGTCTATCAAATGAACTGCAAAGACACTGCATGGCGGCGCCATACCCCATTTGAACTGGTGCACTCAGATGGGGTCAGCGGCGCCAGACTGCAAAGAGAGAAGTGTGCCACTTTGATTTTTTTACTGATTTTAATACACTTAACTGTTTTTGTGACAATGATTGACCCTAAGTTATGTTACATACTTTCACATACAATTACATAATTATATATGTACAAGTAACTAGATGAAAGTTGAACCTAGATTAGCAGTGTTTTAATTTAAATAATTGAGAACTAAACTGTACTTACAATTTCAGAAGTCTTCTATCTTGATTTTTCATTCACAAAACACCAATGCTCTGACAGCCTCCAGTCTCATAATCTCCGCGTCCGATCCATAGGGATTTCTGAAAATGGATGATGATGATGATGATTGATGAATAAACAACAGAATCAAAGAAATCGGGGGGGGGAAAAATTAGTTAAAGGTACAAGCTGGGGTACAAACTTGTTCATGAAAAGCCAGATTGATTCTTACCCTTTCTCCAATAATTTCAGCTGGTCTACAATCCTAATATTGTCTTGCGTGGTCCTCTCTCTTATCTCTGGGTTTAAGTTTAACCAAAACAAAATCCTTGCCAACAAGACTGTATTTACTGCCGTCTTTTCTGAAAGTGGTTAGAGACAAACAGAAAAGGTAGTATGTAACAACAAACGGTCCACAAAAGGTAGACATGAAATGTTGACACTTTTGAAATTTCAGAGGCCAGAGCTACCACGAAATTGTGCAAATATTTAGCTTTAGGGTCAACATTTTTTTCAATTTGTTAAACAAGTTCCATAACTGCATGAAGTAAATAATATCATACACCATGATCTGAACAACAATATTATACAAGGTGAAATAATAGGTATTTCGAGCATATATACGAGGTGGTTATCACGGAAACCTCGTATCACGGATACTGCAGCAATCAAGCCCATGGATACCTCACTATGGTGCTGTCCCCTTATCTCTCTTTTCCGCTTTACTCTGACTAGGATTTAACTCTTTGTATAAGATAACGTGACTAATGCACTATCACGTGATGTCACTAACTAATTGTCTACTAAGGTCCGTTTGAATTCTGCTCAACTCCAACTGCGCTACTCCATCATCTCCGTCACATTGTTGATTATCAGTAAACTTTATCGTGACATCACTCCTTTCTGACCGGGGTGTACTTGCCATGGTCCTTTTTGTTTTGTTACTGCTACTTTTTACACCCCTCCCAAACACCATCTTTATCTCCTCCTTCTCTTTCCGATCCCTCTTCTCAGATCGGGCAGATGATTTCCTGTGTTTTTGTTTTACCGTTGTAATGGCAACTGCCCCACCACCAACGCCAGTAGAGGTTTGGTGTTTCAGGTTTTCTAGCCCGGAGTGGTTTAAAACGAGACGAGATCGGTTTTGGTCGAATTCAAGTTCGTCTACTTTTAGTTGGAGTTCCTTGAGGCGCGAACATAGTCTAGCCTCGTTCTCTGTGACTGTTTCCACCTGTGTAGGAAATGAACTGTTCAAATCTAAACACCCGAATTTCAGCGAAAGTTTGATTAGATTCTAGATGTAAACTACATACCGTACCCCTCCACGATGCGGGGGGGG
>AVPN01002186.1:0-13701 GCA_000695325.1 Pleurobrachia bachei | reverse complement strand
CCTTTCCCTTTTCCCAGGACTTCACGTGGTCCTTCGGAACGGCAACCATCTGGGACATCTATACACCGGGCAAGTTCCACTTTGTGGGTGTCCGTGGGGTGTCCTTCCAGGGTGACATTGCCATTGATGACATATCCTTCTCGGAGTGCCCCTCTGTCGAGACACTCTGCACGGAGGACGAGTGGGGGTGTGACCACGATCCCCAGTGTGTCCACAAGGAACAGGCGTGTGACTTCATCATGGACTGCTCAGACTCATCTGACGAGAGTTATTGTGGCAGTTGTACCTTCGAGGGGGGTCTGTGTGGGCTGGTCAATGCTAACAATGATCACTTTGATTGGACCCGATACAGAGGACAAACAGGGTCAACCGATACCGGACCACAGTTTGATCACACTTATGGGAACAAGACAGGTTAGTGGTGTGCTGTATACGTAACCATAGTTACCATGTGTGTATACGTATCCATGGTTACCAAGTGTCATCACACCAAGATGATACTAAATCCCCCCTCTCTCTCCCGCCAGGTCACTACTTATACATTGAGGTATCGCCACAGAGCAAGGGTGACCAAGCTATCCTGAACACACCGGTATTCCGGAAATCGTCTCGAAACTGTAAATTTGAGTTCTGGATGCACATGAAGGGCTCCTCGCTGGGTAAACTAGAACTTAACATGACGAGTACCTTCAATGGAACGAACATCACTACTCTCGCTACCTGGGACACGGACACTGCCGATAAATGGACCAAAGCGAGTGTAAGTTGTGCTACTAAATACAGTGCAAAATATGGGGAATTAGGCAACAGGTTTACTAATGTCATGATAATATTTTACATAATTCACCTATCTAGATTCCCATTGGTCTCCAAGAGGACTTTATGTTGAGCCTGATTGGGGAAGTAGGGGATGGTTTCCAAGGGGATATCGCCATTGATGATCTTAACTTTGTGGACTGTCGAGCAGGTATAATAATTCAAACCAGGAACCGACCGAATCTGATTGGCTCTGATAACCAGTCACGTGACCTAAATAACGGGTTCTGATTGGTTGTTTACTTGTTTCGGTCGGTTCCTGATTCAAACATTTAGGTTTTTGAAAATCCTAGAGTCTACTATTTGTGCAATGTTGCGTGCAAAGTTATATAATCCAAACTCTCATCACATCAGATATTGGGGATGATCCTGCGTCCTGTGATTTCGAGTTGGGAAAGTGTGGGTATATTGACAGTACGGATAATACCAGCTTCACCTGGATCCGGCACCAGGGTCCCACGACATCCTTCAACACGGGACCCAGCGTGGACCATACAACTGGAACTGAGAAAGGTATGTTACTAGTAGTGTTATTAAAACAATGATGTAACCACATGGCAACAAGATGTAACCATGGTAACCTGATGTAACCACATGGTAACCTTATGTAACCACATGGTAACCTACAGGTCACTACATGTACATAGAGACTAGTGCACCCCGTAAGAAGGGGGATATTGCTACCCTCATGAGCACATGGTTCAATGTCACTGGAGCGGAGTGTACGGTGCGGTTCTATACCCACATGACGGGAACTGGTATTGGTGAGCTCAATATTTGGGTGCAGAAGGAAGACGGTACAAAGACGCGGAAACTTCACCTAACTGAACGTAAGTCATTGATACCAGCTGTCATGTAACTTTTATAGGACTCTGATTCACTGCATGTTTTCACACCATCGTTTCCATAGCAACCAGTACGGATATCTGGAAGGCCCAGACGGTCCTCCTTGGTGATATAACGGATCGGTTTAGGCTACTCTTTGAGGGCATCAGGGGCGATACTCATGAGGGAGACGTTGCTATTGACGACATCAACTTTGAAAAATGTGGAGATGGTAAGTGGGCCACTTGTGAAATTCTTTGCACACTGGCAGTTACCAGGTTCTTCAGACTGTTGCCTGTTGTAATCTTGTAAGTTGTAATCTTTTTATACTGGGGTGGTGGTGAGGGGTCAGGTTCGAGAAATGGAACAGTTGTACGGTCAACTAAACTACACATGACAGATCAGGTAACATATACTCCTTTCAGTTACCCCGTACTGCAGTGCAGATGAGTTCACGTGTAACGATCCTGAGTGTATTCCCCTGAAGTACCAGTGCAACTTCTACAAAGACTGTAGAGATAACTCTGATGAGGTAACTGTCATGTAACCATGGTAACGTACCCTGCATTTGGGGTTACCATGGTAACGTACCCTGCATCTGGGGGTAACCATGGTAACCATGGTAACGTACCCTGCATTTGGGGTTACCATGGTAACGTACCCTGCATCTGGGGGTAACCATGGTAACCATGGTAACGTACCCTGCATTTGGGGTTACCATGGTAACGTACCCTGCATCTGGGGGTAACCATGGTAACCATGGTAACGTACCCTGCATTTGGGGTTACCATGGTAACGTACCCTGCATCTGGGGGTAACCATGGTAACTAGTTGGGGTTACCAAGGGGGTGATAGTACCAGATACACTGGTATGATGGCAGTGTGAGGTATCACTAGGTAACCATGCTTGTGTTCCCTATTAGACCCTGTGTGGCACATGTGACTTTGAAGATCTTGGTATCTGTGGGTGGAGAGAGGACGAGACAGCCACATTTGAGTGGGTTCGACACCAGGGCAGTACTTTATCATCCTATACCGGGCCCGTATCCGATCACACTCTCGGAAATGCTAAAGGTAACTTAAAATTTCCTCCATCTGATAGTGAGGCCGAGGCTGCATTTACCCTACCTTTCTATGGCCCACACTACAACATTCTAACAGGTCACTACATCTACACTGAGGCTAGTGGACGGAACAGGGGTGATACTGCCAGGATGGTTTCCCCAGAGTTCCCTAGTTCTGGGCCCCAGTGTGAGATGAAATTCTACTACCATATGTGGGGACAGGATATCGGTACTCTTAGGATTCTACTCAACAATGAAACACTGGTATGTATACTGTATAGTAACCAACATGTGACAGTTGTATAGCTATGTAACCATGGTAACTGTAACCATGGTAACTAACGCATCTCCATTCTCCCCAGCTTTGGAACAAGACGGGACAACAGGGTGGCCGGTGGATTGAGGGAACAGCCCAGATCGGTCTTCAGGGTGACTTCTTCTTGGTCTTGGAGGCTGAGATGACCAGTGGTTACTATGGAGATATTGCCCTAGATGATATCACCTTTGTGAACTGTGATATCGGCTCAGATGGGGAGTATAACGGTCCAGCAGATATTACATTTGAGGATATGTACCGGACATTCTCTCACCTGACCCAGTACGAGCACCAAGATGACACATACTGGATGTTGCGCCGGGGAACCTGGAACTACTACAACAAACCCATCTCCGATCACACATACGGCAATGAAACCGGTATGTTTGTGTATTATAGAATCTCTCACTTGTCCTCCCCCCTCTTTCTCTCTCTCTCAATTTCTCTACTCGTACTCCCTCTCTCTCCCTCTCTCTCTCTCTCTCTCTCTCTCTCTCTCTCTCTCTCTCTATCTCTCTCTTTCTCTCTCTCTCACTCGTCCTCCCTCCATCTCACGATCCAAATAATAACAACCCCATCACCCAGGTCACTTCTACGAGGTGCTCCATGAGCCCTTGCCAGCGCAATACCACGAACCGGAATCCTCCCGGGTATACCTGCCTTGGATGGAGACCCTCAGTAAACACTGCTCCATGAGGTTCTACTACTTCCTGAACGGATGGAGCGCTGGTGACCTAGAGTAAGTAATGGGGGTTACCATGGTTACCGAAGATCACAGTTATAGGGGGGTACTCGTCAGTAGTACGTAGATGTTATGTAATGAGATTTGAGATAAAATGCCGATTTGAGTTTACATGAACCTGCTAACATCCGCACTACTTCAGGGTTGGCACACTGGACCAGGGAGATACGGACCCAGTGAACACCCTAAAGATCAGTGGATCCCAGGGTAGTGCCTGGCAGGAGGGTGAGATCCACATTGGAGAGCGAGGTCTCTTCCGGCCCGTGTTCACCGCCACTACCGATGACACTGACTATAATGCCATAGCAATTGATGATATATCCTTCCTGGCGTGTCCAGTACAGCTGCTCTGCTCGGAGCGACATGCTGATTGGAATTGTGGGGTGCCACAGTGTATCAACCGGAGGAGGGTCTGTGATTTCCGGCAGGATTGTTTCGACCAATCGGACGAGGCGAACTGTGGTGATTGTGACTTCCAGTTCAGTATTTGTGGGTGGGAGAACGAGGGACGGGATGATGACTTTGATTGGATCCGGCACGCCGGGTCCACATGGTCCAGTGGTACGGGACCCTCAGTGGACCACACCTGGGGTAACAGTAGCGGGGGATTCCTGTACATGGAGGCTAGTTCACCTCGGTCTCCCGGAGACATTGCAATCCTGGACAGCCCCTATTTCCATTCCTCCGGACCTGATTGTGCCCTGAGTTTCTGGTATCACATGTTCGGGGCGAGTGTGGACAAACTTGAGGTCCAGGTGTCCCACAGTCAGGAGCGGATCTGGGCTAGCAGCTATGATGTGATTTGGAGCGCTCAGGGTGACCACAATGATACTTGGTTGAGAGGGTATGTTAACATTGGAGCACGCCACGCATTCAGGGTTCACCTAGTTGGGTATGTGGGTGTCAGTTATGATGGGGATATAGCCGTGGATGATATAGAGTTCCTCAATTGTGCCGGATCGGGCCTTGTCGGGGAGGCAGATTGTGATTTTGAATTTGGAAACTGTGGATATGATCATCAGGAGTACACGGAGCTGTTGGATTGGGTGGTCATCCAGGCGAGTAGTGGTGGATGGGAAGCACCTGATAAGGACCACTCATCAGAGTCTTACAAAGGTACGTGTTTCAGTATACTGGAACTTGTGTACTTCTGATTCAGCCATTATCTAATTACTTCCGTTTATTAGAATCTTTCGACCGTTCTTTGTCTGGCACACAAGATCAGGTCATCATATGACATCCACCATATCTCCCTAACTATTATATGACTTGGCATGAAATCTCTATTTCCTAACAGGCCACTATATGTACCTGGAGTCAGCATACAACTTGAAGAACGATACGAGTGCCCTCTTTGAAGGTCCCTGGATTACAACATCTTCACCAACCTGTTCCCTTGTCTTCTACTATCATCTCACTGGTATGTGCTATCAGTTACCATGACAACCCCCATGGTTACCATAGCTACACCAACTTGACAATAACACCCCAGGTCGGAATATTGGTTCGTTGAGTGTTTTGTTAACTGAGATAGGAAGTAACACCACCACCTCGGTCTGGAGTGTGACGGGGGTTAACGCAACAGTGGGACTCTGGGACAAGGCCCTCGTTCACATCGGACAACGTAGCTTGTTCAGGGTAAGACTGGAGTGCACTTTCTCATTTGTATTATGTTTGTGATTTGGGCCTTTTTAGGAGAATGATTGTTTGCGTGACCTCCTAAAGCTGGATTTTACCTCCCATGTTTATCCAGGTTGAATTTGAAGCGGCCGTCTTGGCTGGCTATGATGGTGACATTGCCATTGATGATCTGGAATGGAGTCCCGGGTGTGGCCTCCAGAAGTTGTGTGGAGAAAAGGAGTACAGCTGTAAAGATCCACAGTGTATCCCCTCATTCCTGGAGTGCAACTTCTACAATGATTGTAATAGTGATGAAAACATGTGCGGTGAGTGCCATAGCAACAACCACATCAGAGCTGTAGTAGCCATAGCAACCACATCAGATCTGTAGTAGCCATAGCAACCCCATCAGAGCTGTAGTAGCCATAGCAACCACATCAGATCTGTAGTAGCCATAGCAACCCCATCAGAGCTGTAGTAGCCATAGCAACCACATCAGATCTGTAGTAGCCATAGCAACCCCATCAGAGCTGTAGTAGCCATAGCAACCACATCAGATCTGTAGTAGCCATAGCAACCCCATCAGAGCTGTAGTAGCCATAGCAACGTTGTTTCATTTTCCTTTTTGCACTTTATTTATACAGTACATCAAGAGAGAGGATCAAGCATGTTCTAACCCGATTATTCCCAGCTAATTGTGACTTTGGAAACAGTGGAATGGGTATGTGTGGTTGGCAGCCCGAGATTGCTAATACATGGTATGACCCTTACTGGAAGCTAACTGATGACTTCTATATGAAGGTGCGTGTTACCTAGTGGATTAACTATAATGACAAATGATAACCATGGTAACAGGAAAATGGGTAACCATGGTTACCACATACAGTTATCACATGTTTTGTTACAGGTTGAAAGTGGCTACTACTCGTACGGCAACGCCCCAGCACGAATGGTATCACCAACACTTCACTACTCTGCAAAAACCTGCAAGATGTTCTTCAAGTACCAGGTATTATACAGATGATACCCTTAAGTGCACAAAGAGGAGGGGACGGGGCTAGATCACATCTCGGGCTGGGTCATTTGTAGTATCCATAGTATCTTGCTAAATTCTGTATTTCCAGCTCCCCACATTTCCCCACTAAATGCCCACATGTTTCACCAGGTCTACAGTGGCTTCATTGAGTTTAAGATGCTCTTCCCTAACGGTACCTCCACTTCCCTTGTCCGGAAAACCAGTGGCTACGACCTTAGTACCTGGCCAAATGAGACAGTCTCCATTGGAGCTCATGATATGTTCAGGTAAGTCTGTTACCATGGTAACCCTGTTGTAAAGAAACATTACCTATGACGTCATTATGACTCGTTACCATGACAATATCAAGACGCGTTACCATGACAATATCCCCCAGGATCGAGGTGACAGGATCCTCTCAATACTCCTGGTATGGGCTGACAGCTGTTGACGATGTCCACTTTATGGACTGTGACATTGGACCTGAGGCCCCCGTTAAGATCACAACAGCGCCCAGCGATGCCAATGTGCCGCCCTATGTGGATGTGATGTTCAACTGTTCAGCAACCGGGAACCCACCTCCTGCCATTGAGTGGCGATATAACGGACGAATGCTGCCTGATGACAAGAGGTATTATTGATAAGAGTATTATTGATCAGTCCAGATATAGAACTTCCCCCATCATATGTGGTAACATGTGGTAACCATGGTAACCGACTTGCAGGTTTAAGATCATGGATGATGGGTTACTGTTGGAGAATGCTGATGTTACTGACAATGGCGTGTATACGTGTGTTGCAAAGAGTCAGTCCTCAAGTGATCGGGCTAGTGCATCCCTCACAGTTGACGGTTAGTAACTTAACCGGTGTTTTAGTGGGTTGTGACTCGTTCTTGGTAACCAGTAGTAACCAGTAGTTAGTAACCAGTAGTAACCAGTAGTTCGTAACCAGTAGTAACCAGTAGTTACTAGTAACTTGTTCTTGGTAACAGGGGATTATTGGGAGGAGAGTCACTAATAAAAGAGCCCTCTGTTGAAGAATGGTGCTGATTGAGCTAACATATATGTCTAGTTAGATACACTATGAAGCTCACGAATCCTCTCTCCCCTCAGCGAGTATGTGTGACTTTGAGGCGGGAACATGTAACTGGCTCGACTGGCAGGGTAACGACGACTTCAACTGGACAATAGGGAGTGGCCCCACTGAATCCGGTGGTACGGGACCTGATACTGATCATACCTTTGGAACTGGTACGTGTATGGGGTTAAATAGGGAGTTAGCATGTTACATCAATGTTACCATGGTAACACTAACAGTTAACATGTTACCATGGTAACACTGACGGTTACCATGCCACCATAGTAACGCTTTTCCTACCAATACAGGAGCAGGACACTACCTCTACACGGAGACCTCACCACCCGTCGCTAAGGGTCACACAGCTGTTATTGAGAGTATGTGGTATGTTCCCGTTGGGAGGTCACTCTCGACAACCCTAACATTCTGGTACCACATGTACGGAGCTACCACTGGCTCCCTCGAGCTCACCATGGTAGATCAGAGCACCAACGCCACGTCTCTATGGAAGAAGACCGGTAACCAGGGTAACCAGTGGATTCAGGGAACCGCAGTTGTAACGGGAAGTTCCTTCAAACTACAGTTCAAGGCTACAGCCGGTAGTGGGAGATTGGGTGATATTGCGCTTGATGATTTCCAGTTTTCTCCCAAAGTCATGCCCAGTTGTCGGTATAGCCAGTACACGTGTGAAGAGAGCGGGAAGTGTATTTCACCGGATAAGGTGTGCGATTTTATCAGCGACTGTACCCTCTCTACCGACGAGATGCGATGTGGTAAGTTTTAACTTTTCTAAAGTTTAGTTAGACAATCAGCCAAATGACAAATTGAGCATCACAAACTAAACTAGTGTTTAACCGTACATTTCTTTGTCTATTTAAGGCACGTGTGACTTTGAGGAGCACGTGACGTGTGGCTGGAACCAGGTAGCTGATGACAAATTGGACTGGGGTAGAAGGAGGGGAAACCAGGCTTCCTATAGTAGTGGACCTCGAGAGGATGCTACAACGGGAACTGGAGAAGGTAACAAGTTGTTGCCATGGTTACATCTGAACTGCTGACATTCTTGTTACCATGGTAATATATGTAATTTCCTTACAGGTCACTACATGTATCTGGATGGCTGGGGAAATGGTTACGAGGGTGCGGTTGCTAAGCTCCGATCTCCCACATTCCCCATGTCGGGCTACAACTGCCAACTCCAGATGGCCTATCATATGAGAGGATCCTCCGTGGGGTCCCTTGCGGTGGAGGTCCAAGCGGAGGGTGGTGGCCAGGTGGTGTTCAACAGGACCGGTGAACAACCAGATGGATGGCAGAGGGTGAACATCACCATCGGAGCTCTCAGCAACTTTAATGTGACGTTGTGGGGTGAGATGGGAAAGAAATGGACGAGTGATGCGGTTGCAGTCGATGACATAAAGTTTGTAAACTGCGCACCGGGACCATGGGATTACGTTAGGATAACAGATGCACCGGTGAGTCTCGTGGTTACCATGGTAACTACTATTGTTGCTAGGTTAACAACAATACAATTTGTTAGCCATCATATTGGTAACCATGGTAACCCCTAACAACATGCATTCTCTCCAGGCTGACACGGCCCTGAGGGAGGGAGAGAACATGGTGTTACCGTGCTCCTTCCGGGGTATCCCACCTCCCACTGTGGCGTGGACCAAGGATGGTGGACCACTACCATCATACGCTCAGGTACATACACTGACAGAATCTGAATCAATCTACTGAATGTAGTGATATCACATGATACCCACAAAAACTACCCATCTTGATTCGCACAATTTTAACGATCCCTGTTAATGTGCCCTCCGAATTCTAGAACGACCCCCCTCAGGCGCTCCTGAACGGCACCCTGATTATCCCCGATGCGAGCACCTACGATTCTGGCCGGTACGAATGCACCGTCTCCAACGCCTACTACACCTCCACCGCTGCTGCATCTGTAACAGTAACTGGTTCCCCTGGCAACTGCGACTTTGAACAGGGACTTTGTAACTTCCGGGATAGGCTGGATGAGGTTGATTTCTTCTGGGAGCGAGGGAGTGGCAGTACGGGATCGTGGGGAACAGGACCGGAGAATGATCACACAATCGGGAACTTATCAGGTATATTGAACAACCAACTGTAATAACAAATTGAATAACTAGTTGACTAATTGGATTGTAAACCAACCCCCCACCCTTCCTCCCAGGTCACTATATGTTCATTGAGACCTCATCCCCCCGTACATCTGGGGACGTGGCCATCTTGGAGAGCACGTGGCTTAACAACGTGGCCGAGAGCTGTACCCTCAGATTCTGGTATCACATGTACGGGACTAATATCGACTTGTTATCTGTGTACACCGTGGATAACTTTGATAATAAGGTGGACCTGTGGTCGCTTCGTGGAGACCAGGTACAGCATTTTAGGTTGTTATAGTAACAGCTGATTGTAACCATGTGGTAACAACTAACAACTAATTGTAACCATGGTAACAACATGTCGCATGGTAACACACGAATCTCTCCAGGGTAACGAGTGGAAGAAAGCGGATGTGCCTGTGTTTGGTCACGGCTACCGGCGTTACTACATAAAGGGAGTGGCAGGTGCGTCGATACGACCACTGTAACGGTAACTACTATAGTCAAAATCCTTCACACTACTGAATAAACTGTGTTCGGATGACCAGTTTACCTGCGATGTGGCCCAGTGTATTGATACTGATAAGGTAGGAGCTGATCAAGTGATAATTCCCAGCATTGTAGCTGTTAAACCGAAAGAAAACAATCTCAAGAGATTATTATTCATCTCACTCTCTTCAGGTGTGTGACTTCAAAAACACCTGTACGGACGGATCCGATGAAAGTGTGTGTGGCACATGTGACTTTGAGAAGGGTGGTTGTGGGTGGAAGAACGAACCATCTGACTTTAGCTGGACCTACGCCAAGGGCAGCACATACAGTTGGGACAGTAAACCGAGCACTGACCACACCACCGGGACCAGTGACGGACACTTTCTGTATACCACCCTGGATTGGTGGTCTGGGAGTGGGAGGAAGGCCAGGGTGTCCACTAAGTTCCTGGCGAGCGAGTTTAGTTGTACCCTGAGTTTCTGGTACAACACTGCTGGTACTGGATTTGGTGCTGTCAATGTGTACCTCAACTCTACAACACACAATATGACGTGAGTAACCTTGGTAACCTTGGTAACACATAGTAACCACTAACACATTGTAACCACTTACACATGGTAACAAGTTCCCTAAACCACTAAAACCAGTTTCCCTAAACCAATTCCTCCTCCAGTAAGGTGTATTCAGCTGACAAGCCTAGCACTAGGTGGACACGGCACGCGGTTGCCATTGGTTCACAGCGGGGTGCCATGGTAATACTGGAGGCAGAACTCGGAACGGGAACCTTCGGGCACATGGCCATTGATGACGTATCATTCCACAATTGTGCCTTGTTTGAGAGTGTCCCGGGGACGTGTAACTTTGAACATGGATCCTGTGGGTACAAGGAGTTTATTGTTAATGACGACTTTAATTGGCAGCTTCAACAAGGTAACTATATATAATTATGTGGCTCTGTGATCGGGCAGTGGGTCGTGTAGTTAGAACCACATTTGTTACCATTATGAGATTCGATCCAAGGAGGTTTTGCTGAAAGATCAAAACTCTCCCTCCCAGGTCCAACACCGTCCTATTACACCGGTCCAGTTGCAGATCACACCTATGGCAATGCCTCAGGTCACTATTACTACGCTGAGGCATCTGCACCACGTGTTCACGGTGACATAGCAACTCTAAACAGCCCTTGGTTTGTTAGTCAGGACACCCAGTGTCTCTTTACCTTCTTCTATCACATGAAACTTGGCTCTGGTGATCCGGATACAAAGCTGGTGGTGAAGCAGAGATATGATACGATGATGGAGAAGGCAGTTGGGGTGTTTAACACAAGCGGTGATGACTGGCAAAGAGGATCTGCTACGGTGAGTGGTAACTAGGCAACCAGGGTGGGTGGTAACTAGGCAACCAGGGTGAGTGTTAACCTGGGCGGTGTTTAGTTCTTGATCAAGCAGTTTGTTACCGGTTTACTATTGTCTAACTTCTCTTTTCTGTCACAGTTCACCAGTGGCGTCTTCAAAGTGTTGTTTGAGGCAAACAGGGGAGTCAGTTACTTCGGTGACATCTCTCTTGACGATCTGAGCTTTGCGTGCGACCTAAAACCCTTCTGTAAGGAAGACCAATATGCGTGTAATGTCGCCCAGTGTATCCCCGAGCACAGGTAAGGAGAGAGTGAGGATAATATTCTGAGAGTCAGGTAGAGATGAGAGAGCTGTTTGGCGGCGCCAACCATATTTGAGAGCACTGCTAGACAGTGAGACAGTACATAGTGACCACTATAAGATATATGATATGAACATTATGATGATGAAGTTACTTGATCAATGATCTCTATCTAATTTAAATCAACCTCCCCCTCCTCTTCACCCAGGCAATGTGATTTCTATCCTGACTGTGCCGATGCTAGTGACGAGTGGATGTGTGGAGCATGTGACTTTGAATCGTACCACGTGTGCGGCTGGGAACAGGACAAAACGGATGATTTTGATTGGACGCGGCACTCTGGTCCTACTCCCTCGGGGGCAACAGGGCCACAATACGACCACTCCCTTGGTAACGCTACCGGTCACTACATGTACACGGAAGTATCTGGCCTGGGTACGGGTGACAAGACTGCGAGGATTAGGACACCCCGGTATGCCCAGTCTAGCAGGATCTGCAAACTGGAGTTCTACTTCTGGATGGAGGGCTCTGATATTGGACAACTGAACGTGTACACAGAGATCGGGGACGCCCAGAACCAGATAGTGAAGTTGGAGGGTGACCAGGGTAGTGGGTGGAACAAGAAATCATACACCCTGGGGTCCCTGACCAACTTTAGTATAGTTGTCGAGGTGGTCCACAAATCAGGGTTCTTGGGCGACATTGCCATTGATGATGTCTCATTTATTGACTGTACCCCGGGGGCTGACAATTCCCCAGCTAGTTGCGACTTTGAGGAGGGTTTGTGCTCCCTACAACACGTGTACAACAACGTGGACTTCAACTGGGAACGGAACAAGGGCGGAACTGGAAGTTGGAATACCGGTCCGGAGCGGGATCACACCCTCAACACGGACGAGGGGTATTACATCTTCACGGAGGCCAGCTTCCCCCGGAGACAGGGCGACAGGGCCGCCGTGGAGACTACATGGATGAGTAGTGGGGAGAACGCGTGTAGCTTGAAGTTCTGGTACCACATGGAGGGCGCTGATATTGGAGCTCTCGATGTCGATCTCATTGCCACCGATGGAACTGTTCAGAAAAACGTGAGTTGTGTGTTCGTTGTTAGTTTAAAATCTCTTTATTTAGATTTCCTGGTCACATATTCCTGGATCCTGGGTCAGACTCAGAATTCAGACCCCCCCTATATGAGAATCTAAACCATATACCGAGCCGTATAGTTGATATTCTCTCTCTAACACCCCCGTGTATTTCAGTTGTTCCACAAGGCCACGGCGCACGGTTCCAACGAGTGGATATCCCAGACGGAGTTCATCGGAAAGCTCAACAACAACAAGATCCGTTACACGGGTACCCGGGGCCAGAGTTTCGAGGGTGACATAGCACTGGATGATCTGACCATCACGGGATGTGAGGTTATCCCACTGTGTTCCGGTGAGGAGTTCTCCTGTGGAGTCCCAGAGTGCGTTGCCAAGGAACGGGAGTGTGACTTCCGACCTGACTGTGCCGATGGGACTGATGAGGGGCAGTGTGGGAGTTGTGATTTCGAGATGCAGATCTGTGGGTGGACACCGGATGATAGCAAGAACCTGACCTGGAACAGAGAGGAGGGTAACATTTACACCAGTTACGGGTTTGGTTCCTGATCACACCAATAATGGTACCAAGGGAGGGTACTTCATGGCAATGGACATGTGGAAGGGGGATGACCTGGAGGCCAGGATGAGCTCCCCCTCCTTTACTAGATCTGGTGCTAGTTGTGAGGTGGAGTTCTGGTACTGGATGAGGTACAGTACAGCGGGGAGGTTGGTTGTTGAGGTAGAGGAGGGTGGCAGGACTGAGGAGTTATGGAGCATCGATGGAGATCATGGTGCTAAATGGAACTATGCAAAGGCTAAAATAGGCGCCCGGGACAACTTCAAAGTTGCCTTTAAGGGTGT
>AVPN01002185.1:0-15149 GCA_000695325.1 Pleurobrachia bachei | reverse complement strand
TGCGGTGTGGCGCGGCGGCGCAAACGAGGGGATTGAAGCGCATTCCAAGTACATAGATGACAGGATTTTCAAGAAACGGAGCGAAAGATCGTGGAAAAAAAATCCAAACTCAGCCGAAAAATTCGTGGACTGGAGCGATAGGAGCTGATTTTGGCAAAATGTTCAACGCGCGGCGCGGCTTTCATTTGCGCGTGCCACTAAATATGGCGCGTTTTGCGCCGACTCAGTATGTAACCTGGCTTCGCGCGTTACAGTACCGATTGGCAAATGTACCCGTTTACAATCGAAAACACTCTCCGCCACTCCCCCCAGTGAATTACATCACTCATCCCATACCAGTAGCAGAAACAAGATGAAGACAACAAGTTTGTACTTTTAATAAGATTCGAATTGAGAGAGGGAGAGAGAGAAATATTTAATAGACACATATCAGCATTGTGGATCGTTCGGCATCTGACTCTACATCACAATACAAAGGAATAAAGCAGAGTTGTCTGTTACAAAAAGTAGTCAGGCTGGGGCTTCTTGCACGGTACTCCTCTACTGTCCTGCAGGGGGAGAGAATCAGTGTTATCATACTGTCAGAGATCATCTCTCAAAAATAGTATGATAGAGAGAGAGAGAGACAGAGAGAGAGAGACAGAGAGAGAGAGAGACAGAAAGAGAGAGGAAGAGAGCGAGATGAAGAAAAGTAAAGACCCCCGCGTTTATTAATCAAGTGACTCCCCCACACACGCCGTACACTACACAATCACATCAGTCAAAAGTGGTTGCGCTGATAGAGCGGAGATAGATACTATCATGATCAATATGGGAGCATCTCCAGCTCCACTCCGGAGTATCAAATGGTCTTCTATCTACCCCGCTCTCAATGGTAACACCCCCTGGTTCCTGACACCCCCGGTGCTGTCCAGCCCCCACCACCCCGGTTCAGCCATCCCCCAGCAGTACTTACAGTGGGTGCTGCCTCGAAGATAGTGAAGTTCTGTTGGAGGTTCTCATCTAGCTCAAGGATTGCTGCTACGTTACCACATCTACAAGGAAGGGTGTTAATTGCGAGTCAAGGTCCTTACTCCTATTACGAGTCTGTCTTGCTAGAAAGATGGGAACACTTCTAAAATTAGGTAAAAAACGGAGGGGAAAGTGTGTTTCCCTACCTGTAGCAGTAGTTGGGTGCGGACCAGACAGTTAGAACCATGTTGTTGAAGTGCCATTTGTATCCCTCCATAACCAACTGATGGGCCCTACATATCATCTCAACATTGTTAGTTTCGTTGAAAGTTTGAACCACATCAACACCAAATAGATAACCAGCACCCCGGGGCGATAGACCCCAACCTTCAATATCTGGGGAGAGAGAGGTAGTGGTTATATAGACCCCAACATTCAATGTCTGGGGAGGGAGGTAGTGGTGGTTAAATAGGGTGATAGACCCCAGCCTTCAATGTCTGGGGAGAGGGGTGGTTAGTAAGGGGAGATAGACCCCAACCTTCAATATCTGGGGAGAGGGGATAGGGGTGGTGGTTAGTGACGTGGGGGGAGAAATAGGTAACCAGCACCTCGAGGTGATAGACCCCAACCTTCAATGTCTGGGGAGAGGTGGTTTGTAAAGATTGGAGAGGGGGAGGATTGAAGTTGGATGGATTTGTATCAATAACATCTAATTTAATGTCCAGTATTGCAATTCATTTTAATTTTTATATTATATCCAAATATTTCTAAACTGAGTAGACCGTGGTGAAGATTGTTACTTTGCAGGAAGCATTGAGACAGAATGTTTGTGTCTCACACACTCATGTGTTCTCATGTTACACAGGGTATTTCTGTCACAGTGTGTGTGACAGTTGGCATACATCCAACATGATACTCAGTACCTACATGATACCTACACTCTCCTAATTACCTTCTGGATCGGACCACAGTAGATCACACATGGGCCCATCATGAGGGACCTCCTGTTTCCTGTTTATCACTCTGATCTGATCAATAGTCTGTACAGAGGGGGACAACCCACCGTGCACACAGAATATCTTGTTGTCGATCATTGCAGAGAGCGACAGATAGTCAAACACCTGCGGGATGTTGGATTAGGATAATATTGTGTAGAGATCTCACAGAGAGATTCTTGAAAATTACACTTGACATGCAGTCAAAACTCAAAAGTTACCGTATCATCATCTTGTCTGCAAGTCAACAACTTTCATTTGAGTACTAAACAGCCCCAATATTACCAAACACAAGAACACCCTTTGCCTAGACTGTGGTTCGTACGCCCCTTCTTAGAATACCACAAGAGCACGTACCTCGGTGCAGTAGTACCACACGTTGATGGTACCATATTTCCTGAGACACTCATCATAGAAACCATACACCTGAGTGATCTGTCTGCTTTCGTGGTTTCCTCTGATCAGTGTGATTCGGTCTGGATACCGCACCTAGAGGGGAGAGGGAAGGGAGAGGGTTAGTGTTATCCTGTCTGGGTAACGCACCTGCAGGGGAGATTGGGGGAGATGGAGGGAGGGTTAGTGTTTTCCGGTCTGGGTACCGCACCTGCAGATGGGAGGGAGGGATAAAATGGGGTTGGGTTGTCGGTGATTGCATGTTACCTACTTGTTTGGGGAATTGAAAGTGTGATTAGATAATCAAGGTGTACCGAGATCACCCACCCCACCTAAAACACCTACACAATGCCACTATGTACCTTGAGGGCTAGGAGGAGCAGGAAAGTTTCCACACTGTAGAACCCTCGATCTACAAAATCACCCATAAACAGATAATTTGTACTAGGTACATCACCACCAACCTGTCAGGATACAGCTGTAGTCAGTAATGTAATAAATTGGATGTAAAGTAGAAAACTAAATCACAGATGTTGTCATGATGATGGTTTGGGGAAGAAGGGATGTCGATAGTTTAGGGGGAGAGGGGAGGGGAACATATGTGCATGTGAGAAGGATAGTTTGGAGGCGAGAGGGCATGGCCTTTACCCTAAAAAGTTCCTTTAGATCATAGAACTGCCCGTGTATATCACCACACACAGTAACAGGAGAGTCGACCCTCTGAATATTGCATTCCTCGGAGAGTATCTCGCGGGCCTTGGCACACAGAGCTTTAACCTCCGACTCTTTAATCGTCTCGCATTTCTTTAGCTGCTCTATCTGCCTGTTTAGAGAGAAGGGTGTTAGTGGGGGTGTGTGGAGTCCGTCTTTAGCTGCTCTATCTGCCTGTTTAGAGAGGAGAGGGGGTGGGGTGTTACAGCGTGTAGACAGGAGGGTAGGGGGTGTTACAACTCGCAGTAACAAGGTGGTCCTTTGACAACAAAGTGTAAACATTGCATGTGTAACAGGGGTATAATATCCTAAGTAGATCTCTTTCTCTGACAACTGGTATTATAGGTTTACTTGTCTAGAAGTTTGTTACCATGCCCTAGGTGTCTGCAAATCTTTGTTATGTTTCGGAGCTCGAAACATAGTCTAACTAGGCAAGCAAATGTATGACGTCATAGTGCTTACCTGTCTAGATCACTATACTCATGAGACATACTGTGTGCTAGAACGAAGAAGAGGGTTAGAACTTAGAACACACCGGGGCAGGAGACTAGGAGTAGGAAAACAGCACAAATTACAAAAGGGATATAATTGATAAATTAAAACATTATACTTTCATCATTTTAAAAGAGCCATCTTACAAAAACAAAGATAAAACACGCCAGTAATGTTTGACAAATCAAAAAACGATTCCATATTATTCCCATATATAATACCCCACTACGACCCACTAGGTCCCTCCTGGGGATCCATCCCACTTGGTCCCTCCTGCGAGTCCATCCCACTGGTTCCCTCCTGCGGGTCCTCCACCACCACCCTGTCAGGGTCCAGAAAGTTCTTATAGAACACCCAAGCCCTACCAAAACACACGTCCATAGCAGTCTCTCTATCCCTCCCAGTAGTCACAAACTCGTATACCGGTGTCGGTTTCCCCTTGACATACTCCCCACCGATCTTAACTCGAGCACACACCTTGAACTGGTTACCAGGCAAATCAATTACCTCTCTCCTGTTCCCGGGGCACTTCAGATTCACCAAATCCCGTGGGTTCTGGGGTGGATTATCCCTGTATGCGTTGTAGAACTTGCTAAACCACGGCCAGATGACCCTCCAAACTACCTCCATATCCTCCCCACAATCCAGGTAGATGGCACCAATAACCGCCTCAACTAGATCACCTAACAACTTGGGTGCTTGGACTACTTTACTATCTAGATCCACCACGGGTTGTTCCTCAAGGGTATCACTTGCGATACTCCCTACAATCACCCTCTCTAGGGTCATGCTGCTGACCCAGGCAGTCAGTTCCTGTTCCTCAAAATTAGCATAAAACCGTGCCAGGGTACTGTACAGTTCAGGAGATGTGTAGAGGAGATACCGGTGTATTCCTAGCTGGATACATACTTTGGAGAGTGTTGTATTGCACACTAGAGAGGAGAGAAGTTTGGACAGCTCCCCTTGATCGTACCCCGGTTTCTCTTCGTAGAACTTAAACACCATGAGAACATCCAGCACTGCATCACCCAAGAACTCTAACCTCTGATAACACACGTCAATGTCAGTAAATGTAGCGTGGGTCACTGCTTCCAACAAGTATAGTGGTTCTCGGAAGGTATATC
Source organism: Pleurobrachia bachei (assembly GCA_000695325.1). Classification (NCBI taxonomy): domain Eukaryota; kingdom Metazoa; phylum Ctenophora; class Tentaculata; order Cydippida; family Pleurobrachiidae; genus Pleurobrachia; species Pleurobrachia bachei. The sequence continues at coordinate 10,483 of AVPN01002185.1, read as the reverse complement.
CAAGTGCTTCCTGGAGTGCGGACAAGTCCCGACACCGAGCCCGTCCTATCCGCTGCTGACTCTCTGATTTGCTGTAGATTACAGGTGCTGGGGTGGGTTGGTAGAGGTAGTCACCCAACATACGGGGTCCTCCCTCCGTACCTTCAAATGTAGATATTGCTATTTTATCTATCAGCTCCACAGCCATCTTATAACCGTACCGACTGACGCACAAACCAATCAATGACTCCATGCTATCTGCAATATCCTTGATGCTCAGCCTCTGAAGCAGCTCATCAGGTATCAAATCACATAACTTCTCTAGGGACTCCTCGACTGACTCAACAGGTTCTGCCCTCAGGAACTTGTCTACCTCAGCACACTGCAATGCTGACTTTCTCTGCACGTGCATCTGCTCTTTCTCCTTGTCTGTCAGACCCTCTGCATCACAGGGGTTCTGGAGGAGCTGGGCAGCAGTGGTCAGACCCTTGACAACACGTTCAGGAAGGAGAGTGGGAGGGATCCAGTGTTTACCGGGGTCAACATTCTTGTTTAGAATGTACCGGGGTAATGAGAGGGTCCTACTGCATCTGATCGCTAGGTTCTTGTTACAAACCATCTCGCTACGGAACCTGCTCAACCACCCCTCGTGTTTATCTGGCATGACACGGTAGTAGTACAGGGTGGAGACAAACTTTAGGAATCTATCCCCCAGGTATTCCAATCTCTCCAGACTGAATCCTGACTTACAGGCCTTGTGGGTTATGGCATGGAGTGTTTCTAACCAGTCTATAGGACCAGTATACCGCTGGTTCCTCTGGAGTTTAGCCATCAAGTTAGATACCTCCTCTCTAAAGTAGTCGTTGTATTTAGAAGCCAGAAGGGTGATTGTGAGATCTGTTTCTTTGTACAGAGTGTTGGTTAGCTCGTGTGCTAGGAGACATGTCTCTAGCCTCCATAGGATAGAGGGTAGACAGGTAGCTTGGTTCCACAAAGATGAAGGCATGGGGTGAACTTGGTGAATCTCCCCAACAATCAGCATGTTTATTTTGTACTGTCCAGCTTTCCCTCCACTCAAATACTCATAATGTCTCGTCACGTTTCGGGCTGTTAACAACTTCTGTTCAGGTCGTGTTATCTCCTGACCCTTCTCCTTGTGGTACTGAAGATACGTCATGCCATCCTCTCTCTTCCCCTGTAACTTGCTCTCGGCAGTCATTGTCTCTGAGACTCCTTCCACCACATAGAGGAAGGATCCTATCAGTTGGTTGTTGTGGTGTTGTGGGAACTTGTAGTGAGCGAACAGCACACAGTCCACACAGTCCTCTTCTTTCGCAGGAACATTCCCAAACTTCCAGTGGTTATGCTCTGAATCCCACTGTTTCCTCAGCTGTTCAATGAACCTAGTATCAACCTCCAGTGTGGCACTCTTCTTCAGCCCTCGCTTCATGCACAGAGGCACTACTAGGAAGTCTTTGAACCTGGCATTCAGGATGCTGCTAAGAGCCTTTATATCTAACGTGTGGATGAACAGGGCTTCCTGAAACCACTTCATACGATTGAGGGATGCAGGAGGAACTTCTAGTGTTTTTTCAAACATAAACCGGACCGTTACAGTGCCATACCGGGGGAAGACATCAAATACTGGAAATGGTTCAGGGAGTTTCTCCGTGGTAATGATACCAAAACACACAACTTTGTGGCTCTTACCCTGGACAAAATATTCCTTGAAATCAGGGCTGTTAGGTTCTAGAGATACCCGAATTGAGTAAAGGAACAGCTCCTGTGACCCCAGGTCTTTCCGCCAAAAAATCGTGGGAACTTTGAGTTTCTGATCTACTGTCACAGTTCGTCCCTCTTCAGATTCAATAGGCAGAGTATCACTTTCCTTTTGTCTGAAGATGGGGAGGAAGACATCAGATAATTCCCCTGCCTCCCACAGCGCCCATAAAGCATTCCTAGCTGCTGACATCTTTGCTAACTTCTTGTTGGGCATCCTGTCACCCTTGATAGGGTGGTCTATAGGACATAGTTTGGGGAGGACAATGGTAGTTGTGTAACCACCTGGACCACCCTCAAGGGTGTCCACTGGTCTGTTTGATGTATACTCATCCTTCGGGAGTTGCTCACAGTAGAAATTGAGCCTTTGTATACAGTCGATAGCAGTAATCTTTGCAGGTGACCCTTCTATCTGGAGAGGGGGAATGAGTCTGCTATAATCTGAGTCCTCAACATCGTCTAAATCAAGTTCCTCCCCGCTACTAGCAGCAAAGGTAGTCAACAACTTCTCAACTTTATTGAACTTATCCAGGAGCATCTTTCTCTCAGCCATCTCGTGTTCAGGAATGAAGAACACAAATCGAGCTGGTTTCTGCCGTGCTCGACCCCTGCTCTGCACAAAGGCCCGGTAGGTCTGTGGGAAATCGTAACGAACGACAACATTACAAGCTGGGATATCCAGACCTTCTTCTACCACACTTGTCGCTAACAAAATGTTACATTTCCCCTCTCTGAAGTTCAGCAGTGCTCGTTCCTGTTTTTTCTTGGCTACCTCCATCTCAGCAAACTCAAATTCAGACATGTTCTGTCGATCGTGCCCCTCACCCGATGATGTTCCTCCCAGGACATAGGCAACTTTCATGTTTTGGCAACTTTTCACCTTCTCTGCAAGCTCTCTTATGTAACTGTACATGGCCTGAACCACACGCCTTGTTTCAATAAAAACGATGATACGGGATGTGTTATTGCTGGTGGCTTGTAATTCCAGTATCAACTTCACGAGAGAGTAAAACTTTGGTGCCATTCTGACTTCCTTATGCTCTTCCAGAACATGCATGGCGATGTTACTCAACTGTTGAAGTCTGTTCTTTAGAACCTCTCCAATCATGTAGGTGAACCTCTTCTCAACTTTACCATCCACCTCAATTGGGGCTAAGATCTCATTGCAAAGCAGGTTGTCCAGTTCAACAATGAGACCTCGGTCAGATGTCAAGTAGGTCAACAGAGAATCAACACCCACTTCTCTAATTATCTTGGGCAAACTTGTGGCGAACTTCTTGATATGACGATAGGGCGACTGTTCCTCAACAGGAAGGTCTTTCGTGTCAACTCCCGCAAAAACTGTTTCGATGTTGGACAAGCATGTTAAAAGATGAATACCATACTTTCCAGTCTCGAACCGTCTAATCTCGGGTGATGGAAGAAGTGTTTCATTGAACGTGAACTCCTTTGGAGTGATCAATCGAGCTTTTAGGATCGCTTGAAGGTTATTTATCAGCTGCTCTATACCCCGGGTATTATCAGTGTTTACATTCTTCTCGTCTACTACTGATGCAGTTAGACCCAGGACTCTACCTGGAGGCTGTTCTACATTCCAGTAGTCTCTCATGATCACTGTCATGGTATGGTTCTTCTTCACATGATGACACTCGTCCAAAATTAGAACATTCACATTACTCGCCTTGATGAACCCATTTGCCAGGAGATCTCGGAAAATTGCCGCTGTCATTACAAACAGTTGACTCTTTTTGAACTGCTGATACCACGATGCCTTGTCCCAATTGTCCACGTTTTTAGAGTTTCCTGAAATCTCAGCTACTTGTACCCCAAGATGACTCCTAAGAACCTTTGCCTGTTGTCCCACTAAAGTAACTTGATTCACAAGAAAGAATGTCCGCTTCCAGTTCGGATCTCCATTTCTGTTTCCTTCCCACAGTGGATCGGTAAATACTTCGTGAAGGAAATGGCGGATTAGTAGAACAGCTACATAAGTTTTTCCAGCACCTGTCGGTAACATTACGATACTGTTCTCCTTTTTGGCTCTCTCCAACATTTCCAGCTGGTAATCCCGTGCCACAAACTCGGTTCCGGTATTCTTGACAGCTTCATTTTTCTTTTCTGACCAGTTTCGGAACATACCCCTGCGAACAAAGATGTTAAAAAAATTGAAAATTTCAGGGATAAAAGAATAAGTTTGACGTCATACATCAAAGCAAAGACGTCCCAGGAAAAATTAAACAGTTGAAAAAAAAATTGAAAAAACTCGAACCGAAATTCGCGAATATTCGAAGTTTGAGTTCGCTTCGTAAACGCGCATTTTTGTGACAAATCTGCGCGAAATATCTTTGCGCGCACCTTCAGAATGACGTCATTGACGTGCACCGGTCCGTTCGAACGCGTTCCTTGCCTCACAAGCTGATGCCTTGGTTAGTTCGACACAAAATGTACAACATTTACTGAGGGTAAAAAGCGAAAGCTTCAAATTTTCGCACCGGTTAGAACACAATCAGTATCGCAGCCTCACATCACCAGTGAGCTCAGATAGTCCACTGCCAACTCGCACATAAACAATTCAAAACGAGCTCAGATCTCAAATCGCTCAATCACTGTGGCACTGTTTTTAATCTTGTTCGCTTCTTTCCGTACGAACGCGGCCACTGTTTTCTTGCTCGTCTCGGGGAAGAACGGCTCAGCGATGGTTTTGGAGATGAGGTTTAGCATCGCATCAGTATCTGATACCGGTTTGAAATCCTTGTCCTCACTCTTAATGAAGTCGAGTGTTATCAGCAGCTCATTTGTCAGGAATGCGTGGTTACATGACTCGTATGAGGAAGCTAAAACAGCGTTCACTATTTTCTGGCAGGTATCTGTTGTTTCATTGGTTACCACTTTAGATAGACGGCCAATAAATGCTGCAGTCTTGGATGCGTTAGCTGTGTCCAGAGCATTCAGAACAGCCTGTGTGAGAGAGAAATGTGTTAGAGTTCGGGATGTGTGGGGTACCCGTAGCCACAGGTCAAGTTCGACCTTTATTGATCAAGTTAGATAAACCATGATAAACCCCATCCCTGTTCCCCCAGCCCCATCCGTTCTTTCTTACCTTGGGATCAGATATTTTCTTCAGGTCAGATTCCGTTGGTGACGTCACAAATGCGTCCCAGTTAACTGTAGCTGCAACGGTGGTGGTAGTGCGAGGCCCAAACTCGAACCCGGCGAATGGTGACGGTTTGGCGGGTTCCTTCTCAGGTGTTTTTGTAGCTGCAGGAGCAGGAGCTCCAAACTGGAAAGTATTGGAAGCGGGAGTATTGCCAAAGCTAAATGTTGGTGCAGCTGCTGGTGTGGCGGTGGCATTTCCAAATGAGAAAGTTGTAGCAGCGGGGGCAGCTGGTTTGTTCCCAAAACTGAAGGCAGCAGGTCCTGCACCAGTAGCACACCCGAAAGAGAAAGAAGGTACAGCTGCTGGGGTGGTGGTATCTGCACCTCCAGGGGCTACTACAGGTGCAGTTGGGTTGGGTGACTGGCATGCAATACATAACGTTGCAGCTTGGTCGTTCTTCAGGCCACACACGTCACAGGTCCATTTCAGTTTCTGGGCAGCAATAAAATCTGCAATTCCTCCTCCCTCAGCTGGCTTGGGTGCTGGTTTAGAGCCATCATTTTCTGTCAGAGATACCTTCTCTATAACCTTACTTGCCTCTTTACTGGCTGGATCCTCACTAAGATCCACCTGTAGAGGGATAACAATATATCAATACTGGCCAGGTGAATAAACGAGAACGGGCCGAGTGGTATCTAAAGACCAGAGTACACACTCAAACAATAATCAGAACTCATACCTTTCCCAGGTTAGACTGGCACTCATCGAAAGCAGATTTGAATCCGGAAGCAGCTTCAGCTGTTTTGAATCTCGCTGCAAGCTGTTCAAACTTCTGTTCTCCATCAGAGAAATCAGCGAAGGTGTGCCACATGAGGAACTTATCGTTACCTGGAATAAACTAGTAAAGTCATCCTTGAAAACTAAACTATATATTCTCCAGTTGTACATGGTGTTCACTGTTCATAGGGCGCAGCACATGATATTTAATGAATAATGATATGTTACAGTTTAACAACCTATAAAGTGACTAGTGAGTGATTCAAGTTATTCAAGTTATTCTCACCCTGTTTGTAATCCATCTTCATCTCGGGTGTTACAGAGTGGTTGCAGCAGATCTTTAGAACTTGTTCTCTCCTCATGAGAATCCGTGCTTTACCCGCCCTCTTGTTCCACATCACACTAATGTCACCCAACCCTCGCTCCTTCCACTGACTCGTATCTTTATCAAACCTGAGTATGGATATGGGGTATAAGTGGGGACTAGAAACAAGCAGCATACTAGAAGAAACTTAAGCAAAGGAGACTGAGAAAAGGTAGAGTTCTATCTATTATAGAGGCCGGATGAGATCCCTACCAATAATGATATCATGATAAAAAATATCTCCACACCCACCTGTAAAGTTTGCAGCGGTGTATAAACTTGGTTTCCTCATCCTCAGTTCCAGAAGTAGTCTCGACCTTCTCTAACGTTACCAGGGGTGTAAACTGCACATCAGGCTCGTAAGCATCAGTCTCCTCCCTCAACCCACTCTCCTTCACAGGGCTAGCAGTAGTGGTGGTACCCAGAGCTGCGAATGGTGCTTTATCCCCACTAGCGGCTAGAATACCAAATGAGGGCACAGATTCCGTGGGCGGTTTCTTCTTCTCGGGGGTACTGCCCGGTTCAGGTGATTCTTCCTTTGCCTTTGTAAAGGCTTCAAGGAAGGATTGACAGATGGCAGCTGTCTTGAAACGAATTGCAAGTCTCTCTGCTTTGGGCTCTCCCTCTGCGTAGTCAGAACTGGTAAACCAAACCTGCGGAGAGTAGAATTGGGAGTTAGGGGGTTGAAATTAGGGTACAGTTATGCAAAAATATTCTTTGAGTTAGTTGAGGGAGGGCTGAATCAGTCACCAAAATAACTCCGAATTGCATCCAAGACTAATTCCTCCATCAACTTACAAGAGACTTATCACTGCCCGCATTTGGTAACATATCCATTTTCTTTGTGATCAGATGATTACAGCAGATCTTTAGGATGATATCGCGCCTCATGAGCAGTCGAGATTTCTTGGTGAATTTATCTTGGAGAATCCTCATATCCCCAACTCCTCTTTCTTTCCACATATTGGCATCACCATCAAACCTGGAATGCGGGGAAACAATGTGAATATAAAACAGGAAAGCAGTGTATCTGCTGTGTTAGTTGACTGACTATAGTTTGTTTAACTGTTACTAGTTAGTTTGCGAGAATTCGGCATAGCGCCAGGGTTACCTGAATAGTTTGGCTCTGTGTTTGTAAATCTCACAATCATCCTCCTCCCCACTTTTAGTGTCTACTTTGGTGAGCTGTACCAGTGGCTCAAATTGAACATCCGCCTCTTGCTCAGGATTATCATCACCTAGAGAGAGAGAGACGGTTAGTTCACTCTCTGTGAATTAGTTTCTTGTGAAACTATTCAATATTCATACAGCATACTCCAATTATTGGCGGATATGTTTTTAGTTTAATTCACCTGTTTCTGCTGGCTTTGAAAATAGTGAGGCTCCAGCCCCCTTGAATTTGAAATCAGTGTTTCCTTTATCAGCGAATATGTTCGTCCCTAACAAGTCACAAGGTTAATAAAAACTACTATCGACATAGCGTGATTTTGATAGTTGATATATTTGACATCTGAAACCAACCTGTAACAGACCCAAAACTGAAACCTCCGGTAGAAGGAGTCCCAAACCCAAAGCCTCCTTTAGTTTCATCCCCACCGACCAGTTTTGGGGGAGCGGTGCTCTGACCAAATACAAAGGGAGACCCGCCAAGTGTAGCAGGTGCTGCAGGGGTTTCATCTTTCTTCTCCTCTTCCTCCTCGTCGTCGGAGGGGATACCTACATCCTCACTGAGACCCGGCTGGAGAATACCAATGGCTGAACCGAGCGAGTCACTCACCTAAGGGGGTGGGGATACTAGGGGGGGCGGTTATTGATTTCTTCAAGTCAAAGTGAAAGACGGTAAGGCAAGCGGTTAATTAGTATAATCACCTGACCAGAGATCTCAACAAAAAACAATGTATTTTACCTGTTTCTTTCCATCATCTCCAAACTGATTTCCATCAAGATCCAACACTGTCAGAGCGGAGAGAGAGGAACATGCCTTACCAATAGCTACCCCTCCATCAGTCCTTATCTCATTATAACTTAGAACCAACTCCTGAAAGTAGTGTCAGCATTGGGTGATGACACATACCGGTTAATTTCAAAAGTTGGGTTTACTCAGAGCGAGTGTGTAGAGCGGACAGATGATGGCGCGAAATTGTTGTAAATGCTAACTTTCAACACAGACAGATTACCGCGCGCTACAACTACACCTCGCACAATGGACCGCGATCTGGGTCTTGACAATTCAGAGGGTTCAGAGAGAATCTTAGAGAGTCATCAAACATGCCAATCGGTGTTGGGGTTCATGAGTTACAAAAACGTAATGCGGTAATTAACTACAGGATTAATTAGTCTACCTTGAGTGACGTGAGGCCGGATATGTTTTCAGCAACTGCCAGAGCACCCTCACTTTTTACAAGACAATCTCCTATATTCAGAACCTCCAGCTTCTGAGCACTGGGTAGTGCCTGTGGGGGGAATCAGGTGTTAGAGGTCTAGATTGAAAAGAATGGTATTACCATTACCATAAGACTAACTAAAGTTCAGCTGACACGAAATTGGTCAGAAGAATATTGAAATGAAACCCCACCCGTGTACCTTAGCAATGGCAATGGCCCCTTTGGGTGTCATGATATTATCATTGAGATTTAGTATCCTCAGGTTAGGGCTGTGTTTGATACAGTCAGCAATAGCAGCAATCCCCTCATATTGTATACCATTCTGTATCACTTCTATCTGCTCCAGTGTACCAATCATCTGGCAGTAGAGAAAGGGGTGTTAGGTGGAAACATATCTAGTATCTAAATATGTACCAATCATCTAGTGGAGAGGGAGAGAGTGGTGTTAGGGTGTTAGGTCTAGTGTATCTAGTGTATCAAGAGAGGGGTCTGGGGTGTTAGGTGAGTGTGGTTAATGGAATGTATTAATGATAGACGCGGAGGTATTCATATCAATGTGCTATCAAAGTGAACGCGTTTGAACCTACCGAGAACGCTTTAGCAAGGGCAGTAGCTCCGGGGTTTTCCAGCCTGTTTCGTCCCGCGATGAATGTCCTCAAGTCAAGGGATTTACCCGCCTTCTTTGCCCTCTCGTGGTTTGTCATCAAGCAATCAGCGATTATCTAATGGTGACAGGGGGTTCAATTGTCTAGAAGCAACACCAAGGCCCAGGCCCTATGGGCGAGTTTTATAACAACTAATTGACCCAGGACCCTAATCATAATTGCTGCTAATTATAGCAACAATTTAATAATTGATATTACTCACCACACCACCCCCTCCTAATCCATTATTCTGAAACTTCAGTGTTTTGATAGTGTATGCTACAGGGCTGGTCAGTAGACCTCTAATCGCCTCAGCCCCGTCCGGCCCAAATGCGTTATCTGAGAGGTCCAGTTCTACAAGTTGTGTTCCAGCAGTGATCATTGCTCCGGAGAGGGCCCTTAGAGAGGGAGGTATTTCCGATCGGAGACGTCCCGTATACATGTCCTTCCAGAGCGCATACTGGGGGAGGGCAGTGAACACAGTTAGCATAACTGTGAGACAGCGGAATGGTTGTTTATAACTCATTCTAACAAATCAAACAACCAACAACTACTACATATCTCTCTCCCCACATGTACCTTTAGTGTAGGTCTACTCTGTAGGGCGTTAGCGATCTCCTGTGCTGCCTCGACACCAAGAGTGTTGCCTGCCAGGTTCAACACCTCCATACCAGTACACGTCTCAATGGCTCGCACTATATCAGCAGCGGGGGGGGTTAGACTCTCTCCTTTATTAATTCTTTGGTGACGCCGTCACCTCTCTAGAGACAACTTACAACTCTACCCGCTCCACGGGCTTTGTTTTACTGCGTTACACGTAGGAGTTGTAAGGTTTACTTTGTCACCAAATTAAGTATCAGGTGTTTTCTTATTTAACTTCTCATTCACCTTCTAGCATTCGCAGATCACATTATATACCGGCGAGGGTGTTTGGTGGCTACATACCTTTAGCAGCATCATCAAGTTTAATTCCTTGACCCTCGAATGATACAATGGCTGAGTCTTCCACATTACACTGAGCCAGGGAGTCTGCTAACGTCTGTGCCATTGTGCTTGGAAATTATGTTTGATAAAGTTTCAAAACGTTTTAGAGAGCCAAGATTTTCAATCTCTAAAATTGGAAATAGATTGGATTACCGTAATTGGGGCAATAACTGATACCATTAAATTTTGACAGACAAAAACTTTTTTACAGGGAAGGATCTAAGTCTCCGCCCTCCCGCAGGCCGCATAGCACATGCTTCCGGAGCCTGTAATAGTCAGCCATGGTCAGGAGGCGTGGGTGAAGCCCTCCACAAGTAGGAGCGGCCCCTAAGGCCTAAGAGGCCAGTGCCCATCTTGCTATCGTGTATAAACTAAACAGGTTTCAGTCCCTCCCCTCTCTGTCCCTGGAAAATATCCGAATCCAGATACCAGTCCAAGATTGAATCGGCGGGCGCAGCCCAGGCGGGGTGTTATA
>AVPN01002184.1:0-14025 GCA_000695325.1 Pleurobrachia bachei | reverse complement strand
CTCTATCTCTCTATCTTACCAAATCCTATCTTGCTCTATCTTGCTCTATCTCTCTAGATCTTACCAAACCCCCAGCTTCTCATCTCATTTCCAGAGAAATGATATATTGTGACGCGGTGGCTGTGATGGTGGCAGTGGACAAAAACAGAGAAGTATCATATCCCCCAAGCCTAGCTGATTGTAATTAAGTCCATTACACGTGACCCATTCCGACATGTGACCTCAAGGACAAGTATTTAAAATGCGGCCATTAATAATAGTCAGAGATAGATGACTGATGTCTGATCATGTGATTACTATATTTATATGTGGCCTTAGAATCACACACAAAACAGGAAACTGCGTTTAAATACCCGGTGTGTGACAGTTTCGCCTTTTGAGAGAGCGCCAACATAACCCGGGAAACAACAACGTGGGAAACGTAAGTTAATTAGTAATTAGCAATTAGTAGTTTATATAGTGAATTGATAACTAGCAGGCTAGCTGGTAAGGTATTCTGCAGCACAGGACTACCTACTAGAGATCTCTAGACCTTGATTCTGGTTATTTCTCCTTCTAATTACTAATTACTACAGTCTAAACCAACAAGTTTATCAACCGCAACTGTCGACTGAGATCAGATCACTTACACATTAAAAGTAGACCAAAATGATATTTAGACTCTGTACAGAATCTGTACTACTGATCTACTAGAACAGCTAGCATATAATGTTTTCAGAATGATAGGAGTCTATCAAGACCAGATTTTATAAAGACTTAATCGGGCTGACGTCATATAGTCGAGACCGGTGGAAAAAAGGGAAATAAAAGAGAGGAAAAGTGCATTTCAACCCTTCTTGCCTATCCAACAAATAGAGATAGAGGGAGAGATAGACGGAGGAGAGAGAAAAACAAGATACACGCAGGCATGATTTCTTTTAATCCTTGACCATTAGTCGAGAGCAAGAGAAAGAAATTTAGAAAAATACAGAGATAGAGATGAGGAGGATTAGAGAAAAAGATGGGAGAGGGCTGAACCGCAAACCTATTACCGATCACAGTTGAACAATCGAGGTGGAGAGAGGATAGAAAAATACTATTGATTCAACTTTCTATCTTAATTTCTATCTCTCTTACTCTCTTTCTATCTATCTTTCTCTTACTCTCCTCTCAATATCTTCCTCTTTGCAAGTCAAAATAAAACTATGATCGGATTTTAGTCTATATAACGGGTTTGTATTAAAACCACACAATCTTCTTCGAGGCATGAATATAGAAAGAAAGATATGCTCGAGATACGACCGAAAGAGAGATGATATGCTATAATTGGTTCTATCCCATGTTATAGCTCGTAATAACAGATCAGATGAGAAAAAAGAAGAGACGCAAAGATAGAAAGATTGGGAGGGAAAAGAGAAATAAACGAAGAAATGATAGATCTCTCTCTTTCTATCTCTCTATCATTGAGATGTCGATGGTCATTGTGAATAGATTGCTGAGAAAGAATTGTACGAATGACGAAAGCACAACGAAATACAGCATCACCAGCAATGGCTCCCACCAATCAACTGGACTTGAGAGAGATAGAGAAAGAGAGAGAGAGAGAGAGACGAGAAAATGAACATTACCACCATCTCTTCCTTGGTGAGAACTGACAGACCCAATTAACCTCTGTTAGTAACTAACGAATTCAATATCAATTACAGTGACAATGAACCCCAGATGAACCAAAGTACCAAGTTCCTTCAGAGTCCCCAGGAAAAGAAGTACCTGCCTTATATATATGGCAATTAACGATGATCGGTGTATATAATTACACCTCTAGTAATGCACGCTATATAGATACACCTTCTATCAGTTGAGATCATAGACCACACAGACAGACACACGCATAGGATCAATTTATATGACAGAACTAATGTAGTAATTTCTCAATTTCACTGATCTCTCTTTCTCTTTTATCTCTCTCTTTCTTTTATCCCTCTCTCTTTTATCCCACTCTCTCTCCCCTCTCTCTCACTTTCTCTCTCTCAAAATGACATGATTACCTTGACAGTTGATTTCATCCAGGTCACAAGAAAAGTAAACTATGATAGCTTACCAATGCGGAAATGTTTTGTTGCTCGCTGCAAACGGGTACTAAAGCCCCGAGCCCTAATCAAACTAACTGAAACTTGTTGAGTGAGTTACTCAACAACTGAGAACAACGCGAGGAGGTCACATGACAAAGGGTCAAGGATTGGGCACCGTGTCATAAAGTTAGTAACGAAGTTACCTCTCCCTTGTCGACGCTAAGCGCACCCGGCACCCTATGAAGGGGTCATTTTTTAACCAATTCATAAAGGAACTGTCAGAGAATTGGCCTGAGTCTGACTCTATTCTCATTTCTTTCAAAGCGCGTGAGAACTGTGGTCAGGGCATTGGCCTGACAGTAAAGGGAAGGGGTACAAATGAAGGATGTTGCAGCTTTTGTAAACATGTCGTATGGAGCTGGAGCTCTCCTTTAATATTCTCAAAAGAAGCACAAAGGCGAAGGAGTTGAGGACAAAGAGTAGAGAAGGACGGAAATCTAATGCAAATCTCTGCGAATTGAGGGAAATTAGTCAGTGGCTAATTTCGTGGCAACTCCGTAATGTTTTTGACTTTCTCAACCACATGCAGTCTCACAACCTTTCTCTCACTCTCCGGTTTAGACAGCGGTTAAGCCACACCTTCGGTCTCTCTCTATCTCCTCGTTCGCGCTTATCTACTTGTGCGGGTAGAACTATTCTCTCTCTCTCTCTTGCTCTCTCCATCTCTATCTCTCTCAGCAGAATTAAGTACCAACTTATAGTAGTAATGAGACAAGTTCTTTCAAGATACAAACACTTTAATTCTAAATCACAACACAGATGCAACAAACACTCTGTACAGCACACACCCACAGCTTTTAGGATAAGAGGAATGGAGAGAGAGCAAGAAACATATATTGCTAAGCGGGCAGACACACACATTGCAGCAGAGATGAAGATGCAGAGAGAGAGAGGATAGAGAGAGAGAGAGAGAGAGAGAGAGAGATGAAGAGATAGAATAAGAGAGAGAGATTACACATTGCCGGTACCAGCACGTGTAGGTTTATCATAAGAGAGTTCTATATAACTAGGTACGTGCTATACGATCAGCAATGATTATAACAGTTGCCCAGCTGCTACTCCTCCAAAGAAGAAGAAGGGTCCTATTCAAGCTAGACAACTTCTGAGAGCATGCCGCATAACACCAACATGAGTCTTAGGAGAGGAGGCAGAACTAAGAAATGAGAGATGCAGTAATGAGCATACAGATGCAGGGGAGAGAGAAATACGATGGGTCGGGAGGAGAGAAGCAGAAAAAGAGAGAGAGAGAGGGAGAGTGAGAGAAAGGGGGAGAGCAGCAGGAAGGAAGTAGAGAGATTCAAGGAGACTCTAAGATTGTACACGCATGATCTGATGCTATACATAATCAAAAGAGAGTGACGGGAGAGAGAGTGTCCGAGATATAAAGGTATAGAGAGAGCTCGCGGAAGAGGGACTGAGATATATAGAGTAAGCGGACTAGGAAGATAGATAGATGGAGTAAGCGGAAGAGAGACCGGAAACAAGTAGACCGTATAGCTAGTATGCACTAAGCATTGAATGAAGTCATATACTGGTACAACCAATGAACGGTAGCTAAGTACTGCAGTACCAGGGCCTAAAGCATCTAGATCACATGTTACTTCTGCGTAATATGTAATTGAAAAAAAGCATACGACGATGTTTATGATTAGAGATGAAGAATGAGAAAGGATAAGAAAGGAGGGAGTGATAACACAAGTACCAGGCAGAGATATTGACTAGAGAGGGAGAGAGATGCAGTAGAAAGAAAGATAGAGAAAGGCAGATAGAAAGATAGAGACACAGAGAGATATAGTTGGCCTGGATCAGAGTCACTGATCCTGCTCATCTCGGTAATGAGGTGTGCTATCATGGTGTAATGAGCAGTGGTCAATGACTCATCAGTGTCAAGAACAGCTACCCTTCTCTCCTTCTGTGTCTCTCTCTCTCTCTTCCTCGCTCTCTCTCTCTGTCTCTCTATCTCTATCTCCACCTAATACTGATTGTGACAGACCCTGTCAGATCAAGGCGTCTCCCGAAAAGAGACCTAGTTATCACAGCTGTGAAGACGAGTACACTACTTAGACAGTAGTTATGTGCTTTTGAGTGGTTTTTGGGTAATTATGTGCTTTTTAGGAAATGAGTCGTTAAGATCAACCCAACCTATACAGACTTAATAAGCAAACGAACAGCTAACATACTGACTCTCATACTCAATCGTCCCAGAACACTTACAGCGGTATAACATTCATCAGAGTGCACAGACATCATCTCCTCTACTCAGATAGGTTTAAACCCATATCCCCCGGTGTTACTCTGGTGTTCAAGTACTAGAGTGAGGTGTCGGAGGTACTGGATAGCCAGTTGGAGAGTCTCTAGCTTGGTCGGTTTCCTCTTTTCAGGGAGGGCAGGTAGTACCTCCATGAGTCGTTCATATGCTGCGTTCATTATCTGAGGGAGGGAGGAACTTGAAATGAAGTTGGTTGTGGGTAAAACGTTACTGATCTAGGATATCTATATTTTTCTGCAACGATATTCAAGTCATAAACATGATACCCGTTTATTGGTCCACTTCCGGGTAATTAATTATTTTACTTGGTAAGATTACATAATGATTGATTTGGTGATAGGTAGGATTTGGTATCGGTGTTGTCATGTGATCAGGTTGGCTCATATCACGCAGACACATCGATAGCTGGGATCACATTCTAAGACTGTCAGGATCACATGAGATCGTCTGGATCAGATAACATCACAGGAACGTCCTAGCTGGCTCGGATCACATAAACCGTCACATGCACACGTCACATCGATATCGCATGACGGGGGGCAGGGGGGACTGAATATATAAACCAGTACCATCCATACTCAAATCATTCCAAATCAACTACTCCTCTATATTACTACTACAATCCTCTGTTAATCACACCAACTACTATGGGTCTCTGTACTTCTCGACAGCGTGCTCTCAACTCTGGACTGGACTCCCACGGCTCCACTCCCACCTCCTCTTCATCCTCCTCCTCCCTCTCCTCCTCTCTCTCCAGCTACTCCATCAGGGAGAAGCTTGGCAGTGGTGGTTTTGGAACCGTCTACAAGGTCCTCCACACTCCGAGCGGAGAGGAGCTGGTAGCGAAGAAGATGGAAACGAGCAGGAGTGGCAGTGCCGAGATTGTTCACATGGCAGACCTGAGACATCCCAACATTATCCAGCTGCTGGAGTACCACATCACCGGACGATTTACCTTCCTGATCCTGGAGTTCCTGCCTGGCTCCATGGACCTGTTCGACTTCATTGATATCAGGGGACGGCTCAAGGAGAACAACGCCCGATACATTACCGCTCAACTCTGTTATGCCCTGACCTACCTACACGAGGAGAGATCCCTAGCCCATCTGGACGTGAAACCCGAGAACCTGCTCATCGCACCCTCTACTGGCCAAGTGAAACTCATCGACTTTGGAGCCGCACAGAGGATCACATCATCCCCCTGTACTACATTCCGTGGAACCCGCCAGTACGCCTGCCCTGAGATCCTCTTCAGCCAACACTACGATCCCATCTCTGCTGATATCTGGGCTGTTGGAGTGACGCTACACAAGATGCTGTTTGGATTCCTGCCCTTCAAGAAGACCCGAGACTACCTGAAACCCCTGAATCTTGTTCCTGGAGACGGAGTTGGAGAGACCTGTGTGAGGACCCTTCTGACCATCCTTCATCCCAATCCTAGCTACCGACCTGCCTCTGTGAGGGAGATCTCTAGAGGACCCTGGATCACTGGATCACGACCATGCTGATGAGGAGCTGTCTTTCTGTTACTGTCCGTTATTTGATTATTTATTTATTTGATCTTTTCTACAAAATAAATTGTCTACACTTGTCAACTTGGGGTTCAAAGGTTTGGTTTTGTTTGGGAAGTTGCTGGTTGGTGTTGCGGGGGTTTGTCTCGGATCTTTGGGTTTAGTCAGCATGATTCTTGTCCAGTTCGGCAGTTCAACCCGGTTCAACACGGTACTGGGTGTCAGAAACACTGAAATGTTTCAATAGATCTGTCTACTCTCTGCTTGCGGCTCGTGCTAAACTGTGGTGGGAGAAGGGCTGCTGGGTGTGGTCTACAACTCGCTGATTAACAAGAGACAATGTCCCCCCTACTTTCATGAAAATAGAGCGCAGCTAGCAGGGGTTGTTAACATGGTAATAGTCCCTGGATTGTAAGCCCTGAATCACCAAGCACATGTGCTCCAATAAAGGGTACTTGCTAAATCACCAAAATAATCACCGTGCACCAAGAGTAATACCCGAGTAGTACTTGCTAGTACCGTTAATAGTTAAAGCAGCTGTATACAGCCGCTAGATTCTAATTAGTGAGCACTTACCCTCATTCTAGTTCTTTGTCGGGAGTTAACAGCCAGTCTCTTCACATTCATCTCGTCAGGAGAGGAAAACTTCTTCTTCCCCTTCCTGTATCTAAACAGTAGGAAGAGAGTGGTTAGTTACACAACGCATTCGGGATTCAGACCTCGATTTGAAGATCGAAGGGATTGGTGTTATCCAATATCCACATGCAGAAAGAGAGGGTCGAGCAAGGCAAGAATGGGTGTCAAACATTTACCTGGTAGAATTATTGTTCCGATGTTTGGTCACTCCCCCATCACACCGTAGATCCATCTCACTGAAATAAACTAAGTGTTACAATACAAATAGTGAACCGCGATTTGTCCAACAAACACATCAAGTATTGGGTCATATCAAGTCTCTAGAGTTGGTTGTTATTTGTCGAGAGTTGAGTAGTAAACTACAGCTCTGCAGCAGACCAGGTATATAGGAGGAAGTTCATGTTGTTGTTCTAGTGGCATTGTCACTACTCACTGGCATGGTTGTTTCTCTAAAGATATAACACTTGTGTTGGTATGTGCTTTCTACCTAGTGGCAAGGTGTGTGTCTAAGTACAGCCACACACTACGAAACCCCAACATAAACACCTATGAAACACCCCCATGTATCCTAGTCATGTATGTACCCCCTGGCATGGCCCTATGTAGTATGTTGTGGCCGGTGCCTTTTATTATACCGGTTAGCCTAGGCTGTAGTGAATATGTTTGCCGTCTACTCATTTTGTACAGCCGGAATGATAATAAAACTAAACTTCCTCGTTGTTTGCCAAGTATTATAGTTGCCTACTTAGTTCTACTATTTAGCGCCACTTTTTTGTATATTTAGAAACCCAATGGAAAATGTTTTTATCTAGAGACCATATCATTGAAGCTTACATATGTACTTACTAGTAAGGTAGGGCGTAAGTTGTAGGGGAAAGGTGCTCGGCAATCATCTATAAAAACAATAGCAAAATTAGGGATTTACTAGCTAGAATAGCTAGAAGTATATAATATAGCACCAGAGAGAACAACACAAAATGCACTGCTTGGTGTGTTCTCTATCCCTCTCAGATTCGGGAAGATAGAATGCACAGCTTGGGGTTCAAGATCTCAGAGCTGGTAAGGTGGACTGAATCAATGGGATGGGAGAACGTAAATCGTTAGCACAGGGATCTCCTAGGCAACAAGACTCTCACGGGTAAGTGTGGTTCAGAGGTACAGGGATCTCCTAGGCAACAAGACTCTCACGGGTAAGTGTGGTTCAGAGGTACAGGGATCTCCTAGGCAACAAGACTCTCACGGGTAAGTGTGGTTCAGAGGTACAGGGATCTCCTAGGCAACAAGACTCTCACGGGTAAGTGTGGTTCAGAGGTACAGGGATCTCCTAGGCAACAAGACTCTCACGGGTAAGTGTGGTTCAGAGGTACAGGGATCTCCTAGGCAACAAGACTCTCACGGGTAAGTGTGGTTCAGAGGTACAGGGATCTCCTAGGCAACAAGACTCTCACGGGTAAGTGTGGTTCAGAGGTACAGGGATCTCCTAGGCAACAAGACTCTCACGGGTAAGTGTGGTTCAGAGGTACAGGGATCTCCTAGGCAACAAGACTCTCACGGGTAAGTGTGGTTCAGAGGTACAGGGATCTCCTAGGCAACAAGACTCTCACGGGTAAGTGTGGTTCAGAGGTACAGGGATCTCCTAGGCAACAAGACTCTCACGGGTAAGTGTGGTTCAGAGGTACAGGGATCTCCTAGGCAACAAGACTCTCACGGGTAAGTGTGGTTCAGAGGTACAGGGATCTCCTAGGCAACAAGACTCTCACGGGTAAGTGTGGTTCAGAGGTACAGGGATCTCCTAGGCAACAAGACTCTCACGGGTAAGTGTGGTTCAGAGGTACAGGGATCTCCTAGGCAACAAGACTCTCACGGGTAAGTGTGGTTCAGAGGTACAGGGATCTCCTAGGCAACAAGACTCTCACGGGTAAGTGTGGTTCAGAGGTACAGGGATCTCCTAGGCAACAAGACTCTCACGGGTAAGTGTGGTTCAGAGGTACAGGGATCTCCTAGGCAACAAGACTCTCACGGGTAAGTGTGGTTCAGAGGTACAGGGATCTCCTAGGCAACAAGACTCTCACGGGTAAGTGTGGTTCAGAGGTACAGGGATCTCCTAGGCAACAAGACTCTCACGGGTAAGTGTGGTTCAGAGGTACAGGGATCTCCTAGGCAACAAGACTCTCACGGGTAAGTGTGGTTCAGAGGTACAGGGATCTCCTAGGCAACAAGACTCTCACGGGTAAGTGTGGTTCAGAGGTACAGGGATCTCCTAGGCAACAAGACTCTCACGGGTAAGTGTGGTTCAGAGGTACAGGGATCTCCTAGGCAACAAGACTCTCACGGGTAAGTGTGGTTCAGAGGTACAGGGATCTCCTAGGCAACAAGACTCTCACGGGTAAGTGTGGTTCAGAGGTACAGGGATCTCCTAGGCAACAAGACTCTCACGGGTAAGTGTGGTTCAGAGGTACAGGGATCTCCTAGGCAACAAGACTCTCACGGGTAAGTGTGGTTCAGAGGTACAGGGATCTCCTAGGCAACAAGACTCTCACGGGTAAGTGTGGTTCAGAGGTACAGGGATCTCCTAGGCAACAAGACTCTCACGGGTAAGTGTGGTTCAGAGGTACAGGGATCTCCTAGGCAACAAGACTCTCACGGGTAAGTGTGGTTCAGAGGTACAGGGATCTCCTAGGCAACAAGACTCTCACGGGTAAGTGTGGTTCAGAGGTACAGGGATCTCCTAGGCAACAAGACTCTCACGGGTAAGTGTGGTTCAGAGGTACAGGGATCTCCTAGGCAACAAGACTCTCACGGGTAAGTGTGGTTCAGAGGTACAGGGATCTCCTAGGCAACAAGACTCTCACGGGTAAGTGTGGTTCAGAGGTACAGGGATCTCCTAGGCAACAAGACTCTCACGGGTAAGTGTGGTTCAGAGGTACAGGGATCTCCTAGGCAACAAGACTCTCACGGGTAAGTGTGGTTCAGAGGTACAGGGATCTCCTAGGCAACAAGACTCTCACGGGTAAGTGTGGTTCAGAGGTACAGGGATCTCCTAGGCAACAAGACTCTCACGGGTAAGTGTGGTTCAGAGGTACAGGGATCTCCTAGGCAACAAGACTCTCACGGGTAAGTGTGGTTCAGAGGTACAGGGATCTCCTAGGCAACAAGACTCTCACGGGTAAGTGTGGTTCAGAGGTACAGGGATCTCCTAGGCAACAAGACTCTCACGGGTAAGTGTGGTTCAGAGGTACAGGGATCTCCTAGGCAACAAGACTCTCACGGGTAAGTGTGGTTCAGAGGTACAGGGATCTCCTAGGCAACAAGACTCTCACGGGTAAGTGTGGTTCAGAGGTACAGGGATCTCCTAGGCAACAAGACTCTCACGGGTAAGTGTGGTTCAGAGGTACAGGGATCTCCTAGGCAACAAGACTCTCACGGGTAAGTGTGGTTCAGAGGTACAGGGATCTCCTAGGCAACAAGACTCTCACGGGTAAGTGTGGTTCAGAGGTACAGGGATCTCCTAGGCAACAAGACTCTCACGGGTAAGTGTGGTTCAGAGGTACAGGGATCTCCTAGGCAACAAGACTCTCACGGGTAAGTGTGGTTCAGAGGTACAGGGATCTCCTAGGCAACAAGACTCTCACGGGTAAGTGTGGTTCAGAGGTACAGGGATCTCCTAGGCAACAAGACTCTCACGGGTAAGTGTGGTTCAGAGGTACAGGGATCTCCTAGGCAACAAGACTCTCACGGGTAAGTGTGGTTCAGAGGTACAGGGATCTCCTAGGCAACAAGACTCTCACGGGTAAGTGTGGTTCAGAGGTACAGGGATCTCCTAGGCAACAAGACTCTCACAGGTAGGTCAGCCGCAGGGGTTGGTTTATACTAGCTTGGGAGAGAAGGTAGGGTGTGGTTATCAGGATTGGGGTATGTTGGGATTATTATAGAGGACAAGTATTCTAGGGTACTTACAGCTGCACTTCTCGTGGCCGAGGAAGAGGTAAGAGGGCTGTCAAGTAAATTAACTTTAAGTGTATGCAAATGAAGTAGTAAGGGGGTGAAATGCAAATGTACTCGAGGAGGGGGGTTATAATGGCCTCTCAAGGCAATGAATTTAATTAAAACTGCATTCTTTATAAATGTTCAAATGGACTTGGCACATATAACAACAAAAAAGAGCGGTAAAACAATCAACATAAAATCTTAATAACAATTAATTTCCAGTGATTTTATCTTACAGTGATGATAATGAGTGAAATCATTTACACAGACGTGAAAAATTAAAATTGAACGTGAGAAATTAAAATCGACGATGTCCTAAACCTAGCATTCAGAGAGGCGGTACTGGACAGTAAGAATAGTGTCCTGTAAAGACAATCAGCAGCAATTACGAGTTAGAATCTTAGTATGGGTGAGTCATTGTCCGGTATATCCATCACGTGAGTCTCATTTTAGCACAGGAACAATGTAGATCCAGTTATTTGAAAGGTTTGAATGACTCACTATCCCTCAACTCTCCCTCCTCAAACTGTTGAAACTCCCCTTCCTCCCCCTCCTCGTCGCTAAAAGCACCCATTTTAGGGGCCTCCAGTTGGGGGATGTCATCATTAACACTGCTCTTCAGGTAGGAAGTACCCTTGTAACCCACATAGGTTCCAATTAGACCCGTGGCTACCCCGGCAGCTTTGAATCCGGCCAACATTCCAAGAGGACCTGCTATTAGACCACCTGTAATGGGGAATATAGGAATTAGGAAAGTAGGCTCGACATAAAGTGCTAATCTCTCTAACTGACTGTAAGAACTACACCAAAAAGTAGTACTCTCGACTCAGTGACTCACCTACAAGAGCCCCTGCTATTGGCATGCCAGCCCACTTGGCCCTCCTAGCTTTGATAATCTCCAACAGCCCCTCCTTGGTCTTTATATCAGCCTCAACTACATTCCCCTCTATTGTATCCACCTTCTCCTGTTGCTCCTTCACCAACTTGGACATTGTCGTCATCATCTCCGCTACGTCCTGTTTGTTGGGAGATGTTTAAGGTCAGGGTCCTGGTGGTTGGGGAGATGTTTAATAAGGGCCAGTGGGGTACATATGTTCTGGTGGTTGTGATGGTGGGATACATAACAAGATGGGAGAAAGTGTGTTTTCAGGTCCTCAAATTGAGAAACTCCTCCAGTGCCTACTTAGAATCTTGAAAACATTGGACATGGGGTGATTCCAAACAGATTGTTGTACCTGTAAGTCCTGTTGCAGGTTCCTCCAGCTCTCTCCCACCGCCTCCAATTCCTGCACTTCATCCTCTGTTCTCTGTAGCTGTTGGAGTGCCGCCAACTCAGGGTGATCCTGTCCCTCTTCCATCTCTCTTGATGGTCCAGGGGGTGAGGGTGGAGAGATCACAGGGAGTATAGCTGCAGGTGAGGACTCATCCAGTTGGGAGCTATCTAGCTGTGAATCCAGTTCAACAAACTCTACTATTTGCTCATATGCTGCTAACTTGAGAGGGTCTGCTATCAGTTTGAATTTGGGTAGGTCATTCAGGGACACCCTGCATTCTAACTCGTCCAGATCTTGGAGGTAACGCTTCAGAGTCCTGTGGAAAAAAAGAAATAGAGGAGGATATACTTGACTTGGGAGACCTGGCAGATTGGAAAGGGTGATGTAGCAATTTAGGGCACAATGATTTTGAGACTCTGCAATTTAACTCACTTGAATGTTTTTGATGCTGCCACTTGCTCCTTGTTGAGTGCTCGGATGTTGGATTTCTGTTTAGCTACCCTGATGATCTGGACATGTTGGTGAAGTTGCCGGTAGAGAGGGGGAAGGGTGTTCTCAAACCTACAGGGAGAGATATTGGTGTCACGGTTACCTTGGTTACTGGGGGGTCTTGTTGTTTAACAATTGTGTTACCATGATTACCAGAGGATAGAGTAGTTTTGTCATTGAAATATTTACCTGCTTAGGGAAATCTTGGCCTCTCGGAGGCTCAAGTTTTGAGATGTCATTACGTACGGTCATCAACTTCTTTTCCGTACTGCAGCTACTCCCAACATCCTAAAACAAAGGATAATAACTAATCTAATTTTAACCCCCTTTCCTTCTGCAGGTAGTAGAGGGAAGGATGTGATTCTGGTAGTGAGCGATTACAGATCGGGCTCTTCAATCGTGGGGGAGATGTTCAACAGAAATACACAGGTAAATCTACTTAGGGCGGTTACATTTCATGATGAACTAACTAAATGTTTATAGCTCAAACCATATCTCTTTCTCTCCAGGCATGGTATCTATTTGAGCCGTTAATCGGGGTGACTTCTGAGATGAAGCAGGTACAGATAGTGAAGGACCTATTTTATTGCCGACCCTCCAACTGGGGGATAGTCAGGAGGAATCGACAGACGGGCTGCTGGAAAGGAAACGAACATTCTTCCGCTGACTATGATTGCATCAAGGGGTATGTGAACTGAAGTAAGCCTTGACTCTATAATAGAAACATCTGCTTCATCAAGGATCAATAGTGCTCCTGTATGATCTCTATTGCCTGTTCCCCAGGCTTGACTACGAGGGCGAGTGCATGAGGTACCCTGTTGTAGTTGCTAAACTGATACGACTGAGAGACCTGAGGATTCTAGAGAGGTGGGGCCTATTGGAGCACCCCCGATTGCACATCGTGCACAGGTTAGTAGATGTGTTTATGAAGGAGCAATGTGAGATGTTTATGAAGGAGCAATGGAATCTAATCATCCCCTTATTTACAGTTTCAGAGACCCACGAGGCACAATAAACTCGAGGCTATCTTACAAGGAAGTGAATTGGAATGGTAACCACATGCCGAGAGAGAATGTAACGGGAAGTGTAGTTGGTAGGATGGCTCGTGACTTGTGTCAGAGGTACCTTAACGACACTGTGTTTGGGGAGTCTCTCTCGCGGGGGTAAGTGTACATAAAGGGGGTTATGAAAGTGGTACTGGGGGACGGAGTGAAAACCAATCACTTTGAAATCTCAATGGTTCAGACGAACATAAAGTCCAAATATACTAGGACAGAATTTACACATTCAAAAACACACAAACAAAAAGAGATATCTCGTCCCTCCCCGATAAAGGTAAATTCCCAAAACACTCACTCTTCTCTAGGTATGTACGAGTAATGTACGAGGATGTCTGTAGTGATCCGGTGGGCTCTGTTAACAGGGTCTACCAGGCTACACTGGGAAGGAATGCACCAGCGGAGGTTCATACCTGGTACAAGGTAGGAAACACACTCAAATACAATTCGTTTCCTTTCTCTTTGTGAGATGCGGCAGCACGACAATCTTTACATACTCTATACAATCTCTCACTCTCAATGTACTATTAAATATCTCTCCCTTCAGGAGCACATGAGCTCAGGTGGAAATTCAGCAGAACACGACAGAATGGGGCTCTCAAGAAATGCTACTGCAACTGCCTCCCGCTGGAGAACAGAACTACCCACAGACTATATCTGCAGAATAGAGAAAGCATGTGACGAATTGTT
>AVPN01002180.1:0-15166 GCA_000695325.1 Pleurobrachia bachei | reverse complement strand
TTTCTATATTTTGTACATTGTCTATTTTTCATGTAAAGTTTTTGCTATTGGTTACACTAAACTGTTTTGATATTGTCTCATATTAGCACATACTGGACACAAGTAAAGAACCAATCAGAACACGTTATTTAGGTCACGTGACTGGTTGTCAGCCAATTAGTGACCAGTATTTAACACATACTGGACACCAAAAGACTCAGCACCTGAAGAGACACCTGCTTGTGTAGAAACCTCAGTTGTTCCTCCGCTCCCCTGAGTGCATACTTTTTGGGTGACTTCAAGAACTCCGCACTTCCCAACTCCTCCCCCTCCAACCTCAACTCCTCTGTCACTGTTTCCAACTGTCCACTGAGTACTGCCAGGTTCCCCTTCTCACACACAGTCCCTTTGTAATCCTTGAACGCCATGACAGGTTTGGAACTGTACCAAGTATCCAGGAACACGTTCTGGATCTCATCCACTAATGGGGTCTCCATCTCGTCCCCAGGAGGCAGATCAGCCCCCGTCAAGAAGGGCTCCAGGGTGATCCCGTAGATGCATTCGTCGATATCGCACGGGCGCAGTATGGGAGGGTTGGATGGGACACCAGCGGGTGCGGCCACGAAGATGGTGTCACTGTCAATACCGGTAGTGAAGTAGTCCATATAGTAGAGGATCTGGTACTTGCCAATTGCCGCCAGATCGTCCAGAAAGTTGTTATCAACTGCCCAGAATGTTTCGCTGTTTGATGGTTTTGTCTGATTCTTGAAATATTCCACATTATCATCATAATACGCCCGGAATTCTGAGTCAGTCAGTAGTGGGGAGGGAGTTCCAAACACATACCCACCATCATCCCAGAGATTCTTCATGATCCGTTCCTTGGGGTACGACCCTCCTTTCTTCTTCTTTTTCTTCTTCTTCTTGGCACATTCCACAACGTGTACAAAGAGGGTTATCAGAATCAGAAGGAGCACTAGTCGTCTCATAGTGATCAACAACAAATGCAGATTTTAGAAATGGACCCGTGTCGATCTCGCTCACGTAGGGTCCTGACTTCAATTAGCGTGCATTACTGTAAATGAAAGCTTCTGAAAGAGTCAATAGATACAATATTTGTGTTGGGGAACCCAGATAGAGATTCCTGAAATACGTAACACTCCCCTCATTTTAACAGCTGGTATCTAATCATGGCATTGTGGGTTGACAAGCACAGACCTACGTCACTCTCAAAACTTGACTACCACACCGGTCTGGCGGGGAACCTGAAGAAACTAGTGACAGGCGGTGATTTCCCCCATCTGATGGTCTATGGGCCCAGTGGAGCGGGCAAGAAAACAAGGATCATGTGTCTGTTGAAGGAGATATATGGGGGTGGGGTTGAGAAGCTAAGGATAGAGCATCATACCTTCACAACACCCAGTAATAGGAAGGTGGAAATCAGCACCATTGCTAGCAACTATCATATCATGGTATGTGTTAGGGGAAGTTGGAATGAAGTAATTTGACATATTCTCTTTCATTGATGTTAGTTAATTAGTTAATTAGTTAATTAATTAACTAATTGTGTTCCACCTCTAGGTGAATCCATCAGATGCGGGACTGTATGATCGGATTGTGGTCCAGGACCTGATCAAGAACATTGCCCAAACTTGTCAACTGGACACTGAGAAGCAGAAAGAGTTCAAAGTTGTCGTTGTGACAGGTAAATTTCAAAAAATATACAGTGCAAAATCTCAACGACATTCTTTTATGATCGCTCGATACCACCAACCCCTCACCTAGCCCCTCCTAACCAGCTCACTCCTAACCCTCCCCCTCCCCTCAGATGCGGACAGGTTATCTAAGGATGCCCAGCACGCCCTCCGTCGGACGATGGAGAAGCACATGTCGAAGTGTCGAGTTGTCCTGTGTACCAACTCTATCAGCAAGATGATACCTGCCATTAGAAGCAGGTGTCTAGGGATCCGTGTACCTGCACCCTCCGCAGAGGACATGAAGATAGTGCTAAATGCAACATGTCGTAAGGAAGGTAGGTCTGAATTTGGGTTGTTGTTTGGATATTAGGGATATTGGGGGTTATGAGGCCAGCTGAGATGATTTGCAGTGACTGATACTGCTGTTACTTTCCATCAGATGATAGAAGTCTCAATAATATAATTTTTACTCCTCCATACCCACTACCCACTACCCCACCCAGGTCTAACCCGACCCTACCTTTTACTCCCCCTTTCCCAGGTCTGACCCTACCCGATGAGTTGGCTGACAGGATTGTAGCGATCAGTGGTCGTAATATGAGACGAGCACTATTGATATGTGAGACATGTAAGGTCCAGCAGTACCCCTTTACTGGTAACCAGTCTGTGGAGGAGCCTGATTGGGAGATGTTTGTACGGCAAACTGCCCAGAAAATTATTGAGGAACAAAGTCCAAAAAGGTTAGAAACTTCAGCTCACACAAAAGCGCTTTTTGTGGCGATAAGTTTTCTGTTGACATGTGACTGATTTTTGATGAAATTACTGATTTTCGTTCATTCAGATTGTTGGAAGTGAGAGGTCGGCTGTACGAGCTTCTAGCCCACTGTATCCCCCCTGAAACTATATTCCGAACACTGCTGAACGAATTAGTGAAACACTGTGATGGGAAACTTCAAAAACCGGTAATTTACAAATTTAAATTGAAAAGGGAAAACAATGGGCCAAATCATGAAACTTCTTGTCTTTTCATGGTTGATTTTCTTACACCGTGGTGGTAACATTGGATTCTCTGAAAGTCCTAGAGGTTGTACTGCTTGCATGAGAGACTTGGCGAGATGACCTTACTCTCATAACCAACCGTCTCCAATCCTGTCTAATCATATCCAAAATGCGTGGGTGATTGTAGAAATAGAGAAGGGGGTCTACCAGACAGTTCAGATAGTAGATTGTGACAGTGCCCACTTGAGCAACGTAGTAATTTGAGCGTATATTGAATGCATTGAAGGTTGCTTCGGGGACGTATGCTAAGACACCGGTAGCAACTATTAGGGTTCCGATTCTCATCAGTTTAGATGACTCTTGTTGACTGTTATCAGAGGTTTTCAGTACAATGTAGATTACCAGGTACATGACAATCACAGAGGCCAGGGGGAACAACCAAAATAACATCTGGAGGGAGGAACAGTGTAAGATTCGTGGAGAGTAACAATGGCAACACCCTTCGATAACTGGGGGGAGAGTAACCATGGTAACCCTCTTGGAGAACAATTTAAAACATATCTCAAGAGGTACCTGGAGGAAAACGGTAGATACATCGTTTATGAGGCACCGTAGATACAGATAATCATAGTGGTTCTGAAACAAAAAGACTGGTTATTGGTTACTAGGTAACCAGGTTGCATGGTAGTAACGGAATGGTAGCCAAGTTACTAATTACACCGCTCCGCGAACTACCTTTAGTGATCCCTGCGCCTCGTTAATGGCATCAATTAGCAGGTTGAGAGGTACCGCAACCCAGGGGCCAGTACACAACCACTTGCACCGTACTGGTGGCATTAGGGACCGGTGACGGAGTGGGTAGAGAACTGCAATTAGTCGGTCTACTGTGATAGGTAACAATACCATCGGTCCCATGGATCTGAGGGAGCGGGTTACTCAATAATCTCCATAATACTGGGTAGTGGGTGGTAAGTATAGGGAGGAGGGGACTGGGGATCACTCAATAAACTCACTCAATAAACTCGAAATAAACTCAATAGATATCGTGCAACTGTTAGATGTTTGCAGCTTGCAGAAAAGAGTCTTTCTAGAATTGCACAGTGTATATTGAGACTTGTGTTGTACTCACGCGAACGCTTTGTTGAGCATTTCATAAGCCTTGCAGTACAGTGTTGTATTGTACGGTGCACTAATATTGTACCCCACCAGTTCTGGGTTTATCATACCGCATCCCCTGACAAACCCAGACACAGAGAGAATCAGGTCCGCAACTGCAATGTTGAGTAGAAATGTGTTCTGATTCAGACGGAGAGTAACCTTGTAGATCAGTACCATCACTTCGTACAGGTTGAAGATGAAGGCAAGCGTTGTTATTGTTATCAGTGCCACACCCTGAAATGATTGAGCATCATTCTTCGATGGCCTGGTGCGGCTACATGAGGTCGCGAAGCTGCATCGCGTAGGAGCGTACGCGATTTTACAGTCAGTGTCTAATAATATAAACCAAATAATTAAGGGAGTCTCTAAGTCAAAACACAAAGTACACGATAGCTAATAATCAATCAAGTTTCATATTGGTAGAAGAAAAGTTACAGTACATACATTGTAAAGGCGAAACTGGCAAGGTTTCAGTGGTTCATAACATTCGGAACAGTTTGCAATAAGGTACATGATGGCACAGAGTGTTATTGTATTGGCGAGGGAGATGGGGCCGGTGACTAGGATAATATGCAGTGAACAGAGGGTTGTTATCACTAGAAGGGGGAGGGGGGAGGGGGAGCTGAGGGGGGACCTGGGCTGCAAGGACCCACCGTTTATCGAAATTATTCCATGGAGCTGTAGCTCTATCTTATGAATTTATGTGTGTGTTTCTCACGGTTTACTCTTCTGTTTTCATCGCTGTCGACTAACTAATCTGGAATTTATCCAACAACCACCTGTCTCTTTTCATCTCTATTTTCTCACTTTTCTTGTTTGATCCTCTCAGTCCCCACGCCCTGGGTTTGAACAAAACAATACTCCCACCATGGCATTTATCCAACTCCCTCCCTCTCCCTGCAGGTATCCCAACCATAACCCCCTCTCCCTGCAGGTAGTTCAGGCGGCAGCTCGATACGAACATCAGCTCCAATTGGGCAGCAAGCCAATCTACTACCTGGAGGCGTTCGTTGCCAGATTCATGGCCATGTTCAAGGGCTTCATACAGAGCGCTGTCATGGACCTGGACGACTTTGACTTCGATGATGATATGTAGAGAGGAAACCGACCGAATCAGGAAATACTGGTCCCTGATTGGCTGATAACCAGTCACGTGACCTGAATAAAGAGTTCTGATTGGTTGTTTACTTGTGTCGGTCGGTTCCTGAATGGAATGTTTTCACAAGAATTCAGCGGCCTGACAATTGAAAAAGGATATTTTTATGATCTTTTTAATTTATTTTTATCACATTATTTGAAATGTAAACAACATTATTCAACATATTTTACTCCCATAAAATAATGTCTCATTTTCTTGGTCCCCCTTCCCCTGTCTGACACTAACTTCTAATTCACTGAGTACCTCTCTAGACATGATACGAGTTATCTGGACGTTACTCCTCTCAATCACCGCTTCCACGGATCTATTCAGCACTGAGGAGGGAACGTGTAACTCAGCTGGCAAGGAAGATTGCGGGTGTGGAAGCTTGAAACGAGATTCTAAATATAGCAAGAGAGTTACAGATGATAAGATCAGTAACACTGACGAAACAAATGATCATCCAAACATGATTTTAATTTCAGGTACAATACTAAAAGTAGATGTTTGATTCCCTACTGAATTTAGCAACAATATAAATTTCACCCTCCATATTTACACTTTACAGGTGGTAAGTTTACAATGGGAACAGACAAACCAATCATTTATCTTGACGCAGAATCACCAGCCAGAGAACTCAACCTCCCCTCTTTCCTCCTCGACAAATACGAAGTCACAAACTCTCAATTCTCGGAGTTTATCACAGCCACGGGCTACCTGCCAGACGCAGAACGGTATGGTGACAGTTTTGTGTTGGACGGGTTACTAAGTCCTGTTGAGAATGCCAAAGTGGTATCAGTGGTCCAGGCTGCTCCGTGGTGGCTGCCCGTCCAAGGTGCTACTTGGAACCACCCCGAGGGTCAGGATACCAACCTGGAGGGTAGGATGGACCACCCTGTGATCCACGTCAGTTGGAATGATGCCACAGCCTTCTGTTCCTGGGCGGGAAAGAGGTTGCCTACTGAGGCTGAGTGGGAGAAGGCGTGTAAGGGAGGTCATGAGGGGAGGAGGTACCCCTGGGGTGATGGGGAGTTGGGAGCGGATGGGGAGCACATGACCAACATCTGGCAGGTACTAGAGGTCTTAGTAGTTGTTGCGTTTTTTTCTAATCCCAATTTCAAAACTGACTCACTGGTTGCGTGTTAGGAAGCCTATTCAGCAGTGAAATATTTGTGACAACTTCTCTCTCACTCACTGCAGGGTAAGTTTCCAAAAGAGAATACAGAGGAAGATGGATACAAGTTGACATCGCCTGTTGGATCATATCCCGCTAACTCCTTTGGGGTACACGATATGATAGGTGAGACTTAGATTTTGTCTTTGTCTTTTGTTTGTTGAAAAGACACGAATAGGTGCAACAACCCCCTGAGGCCTGAATATTTTTATAACCACTCCATTTCTTAATGTCACTAATCACCAGGTAACGCCTGGGAATGGGTTGAGGACTGGTGGACAGTTGACCACTCCAACTCTGATGGAACCCCGCCCACTTACGGGGAAGAGAAAGTAAAAAAGGGAGGTTCATTCATGTGTACCCAGCAGTACTGTTACCGGTACAGATGTGAAGCACGGACCAAGACAAGTCCAGATACAACTGGGCTAAATGTGGGCTTCAGGTGTGCTAAGAGCGTGTAGTTACAAGTTCAGATACTAATGTAATGTGATGAATATTTTGCTATGGTGGATGATATTTTGACGGGTTTATAGGGTGGTAGAGTCTACCTGCAGTTCTTTTGACGGGTTTATATGAGTTCTTTCGTAGATACTTCTAAGTTATTTTTTCAATTTTCGTGTGTGTGACGTGATCCAGAGTTTTATGATGTTTATTTATTTTCTGATTTATCTTTGAAGTTGAATATATTGAATGACTTAAGTTTGAATGCGATGTTGTTTGCCTTGCTCGACACTCTAGAGGCCTCTCGCATCTCTCTCCACGTTTGAACAAGATATCTTTTAACTTCCCAAATCTTTAGGAATCGTTTATGGTTTACACGATCCCCCGTCTGACATCCTTCAACTATGTCCTATCCACGGATATTACAAGTGAGCTGACTATAAAAGTAGGAGGGTTGGACGGTAAACCACCCCTTCCAACCACTCCCCACTCTGAACCACTGTATCGAGGTGACTTCCAGCAACTATATCCTGATCTAGCCTTCTCCTGCTATCTCTGGGACAACGGTAACATCCTGACACTACCCATATCCACCTCCTACAGAGTGTTCACATCAAGGTGGCAGTGGAATGAGCGGCTACCCCTGCCCTATCGAGTATGTGATCTCCCCCCAACCGCCCAACTTATCTGTGAGGTTCACGAGATCCTGAGTACCAAGGGGGATGTGGTTGTTGGAGGGGCAGCGGTGCCCATTTATACAACTGATGGGATGTTACAGTGTGGTCTAATTGATGTAAAGATCCATTTCGGAGAGTGGACCCCTGAGGAGCTAGTTGGGAAGAGCCAGGAGGAGCTGTTAGTGCGAGACGAGATGACTGAACTGGCGAGGTTGGTTAAACTACACCACAGTGGGGAGATAGAGAAGGTAGATTGGCTGGATCGGCTGACATTCAGAGAAGTAGAGCATGTGAACGAAAGATCTAAGCAGCAGCACTCTGCATATCACATGTCTCTAGAGTTTCCCCCGGTAGTTAGCCAGGGTATGATCGTGTCTGTTGTACATCACAAGGGAGAGGAGGAGGCTCCTGTACCTTCTGGTAATGATATCTGCCATGTACATGATCCTGAGTTACTCCAGGAGTCTCTAGTGGAGCAGAAACATTTCAAGCTGTTCCGATCCCTTAGAAATGGTCCGGAGGCAAAGAATTTAAAGCCAAATGCAACTACTAAACACCATCTCAGTCTGGTGATAGACTACCCCGCCACCAGAGCCCTAACTTCAGATGAGAAGGATATGATATGGCTGTACAGGTACTACCTGGCTAGGTTTAAGAAGGCTCTGCCC
Organism: Pleurobrachia bachei; assembly: GCA_000695325.1. Lineage (NCBI taxonomy): Eukaryota > Metazoa > Ctenophora > Tentaculata > Cydippida > Pleurobrachiidae > Pleurobrachia > Pleurobrachia bachei. The sequence continues at coordinate 7,235 of AVPN01002180.1, read as the reverse complement.
AAGTTCCTGAAGTGTATTGATTGGTCCGATGAGGCAGAGGTCTCCGTTGCCATGGAGCTGGTTGATATCTGGGAACCGATCGATGTCGAGGACGCCCTGGGTCTCTTATCTCCTCAGTTCACACACACCGTGGTGAGGATGTATGCGGTGAAGAGGTTGGGTGAGGCAAATGATGACGATCTCAGACTCTATCTACTTCAACTCGTCCAGGCTCTCAAGTTTGATGGTGAAACCCCGAAAACTAAACTATCCCCGCTGGGTGAGTTTCTCATTTCTCGGGCGTGTTCCAACAGTTACTTTGGGAACTATTTCTACTGGTACCTATGTGTCGAATGTGACGATGCGATGCAGGAACAGGACAGAGATCTGTATCGGTTCATCCTGAGGAGCTTCAGGACTGAGTTAGATAACCGGGGAGTGGACGGTCAGAGACAGAGGAAGTTGTTTATCCGGCAGACAGAGCTGATAAAGCTGCTACGAGATGTTATGGAAACACCAGGTAAAACTCGGCCACAGAGAGTGGAAAATATGAAGATCGCTATCAGAGAGAAGGGATTGGAAACATTTGAAACGGATATTCCCCTGCCTCTGGATCCCCGGGTTAAGATAGTCGGAGTGGTCCCGGACAAGGCTACCCTGTTTAAAAGCTCCATGATGCCCGCTAGATTTCATTTCAAAACTATTGATGGCGGGGAATATGTGACGATATTCAAGAACGGGGACGACCTCCGACAGGATCAACTGATATTACAGATTGTTGAACTAATGGATAAACTACTGTGTAAGGAGAACCTGAATCTAAAACTGAAGCCCTACAGAGCCCTGGCGACGGGCCCAAAACACGGGTTTATCCAGTACGTTGACAGTAAAGCTGTTGCCACGGTAATACAAGAAAATGGGACAATCCTGAGTTACTTCCAGAAACAATCTGCTGATAAAACAGTTCATCCTGATATCATGGACACTTATATTAGGAGTTGTGCTGGGTACTGTGTTATCACGTACATCCTGGGTGTGGGTGATCGTCACCTTGACAATCTCATGTTGACCAAATATGGACATCTCCTGCACATTGACTTTGGGTACATCCTGGGCCAGGACCCCAAACCCTTCCCTCCTCCCATGAAACTCTCCAAAGAGATGGTTGAGGCAATGGGTGGAATCAACTCCCCTGAATACAGTAGTTTTAGGGAACACTGCTATAACGCTTTCCTAATACTCCGCCGATCAGCCGGTCTGATTATCAACCTGTTCTCCCTGATGCTCCGTGCTAACATCCAGGATATCTCTATAGATCCAGAGGGAGCGTTTATTGTGATGAAGAGCGTGTATTGTGATGAATATTTTGCTTTGTTGCGGATGTTCTTTTGATGGGTTTATAATATAAGTTCTTTCGTAGACACTTCTAAGTTATTTTTTCAATTTTCGTGTGTGTGATGTGATACAGAGTTTATTGATGTTTATTTATTTTCTGATTTATCTTTCAAGTTGAATATATTAAATGACCTTATATTATTAACAAGTTTGAATATGATATTGTTTGCCTTGCTCGATCCTCTCTCTCCAAGATATCTTTTAACTCCAATCCCCAAATCCTTTAGAAATCGTTTATGGTTTACACGATCCCCCGTCTGACCTCCTTCAACTATGTCCTATCCACTGATATCACGAGTGAGCTGACTATAAAAGTAGGAGGTTTGGACGGTAAACCACCCCTTCCCACCACTCCCCACTCTGAACCACTTTACCGGGGTGACTTCCAGCAACTCTACCCTGATCTGGCATTCTCCTGCTATCTCTGGGACAATGGTAACATCCTGACACTGCCCATATCTACCTCCTACAGGGTGTTCACCTCAAGGTGGCAGTGGAATGAGCGGTTACCCCTACCTTATCGAGTATGTGATCTGCCCCCAACCGCCCAACTTATCTGTGAGGTTCACGAGATTCTCAGTACCAAGGGGGATGTGGTTGTGGGAGGGGCAGCGGTACCTATCTATACCACGGACGGGATGCTACAATGTGGTCTAATTGATGTAAAGATCCATTTCGGAGAGTGGACACCAGAGGAGCTAGTGGGGAAGAGCCAGGAGGAGCTACTAGTGCGGGACGAGATGACTGAACTTGCGAGGCTGGTTAAACTTCACCACAGTGGGGAGATAGAGAAGGTGGATTGGTTGGATAGACTCACATTCAGAGAGGTCGAACATGTGAACGAGAGATCTAAACAGCAGCACTCTGCATATCACATGTCCCTAGAGTTTCCCCCGGTTGTTAGTCAGGGGATGATAGTATCAGTTGTACACCATAAAGGAGAAGAGGAGGCCCCTGTACCATCTGGCAATGATATCTGCCATGTGCATGATCCAGAGTTACTACAGGAGTCTTTAGTAGAACAGAAACACTTCAAGCTGTTCCGATCCCTTCGAAATGGGCCAGAGGCAAAGAACTTGAAGCCCAACGCAACTACTAAACACCATCTCAGTCTGGTGATAGATTATCCTGCCACCCGAGCACTCACCTCTGATGAGAAAGATATGATATGGCTGTATAGGTACTACCTGGCTAGATTCAAGAAGGCCCTACCCAAGTTCCTGAAGTGTATCGACTGGTCTGATGAGGCAGAGGTATCCGTTGCGATGGAGCTAGTTGACATCTGGGAACCGATTGATGTGGAGGACGCCCTGGGTCTCCTATCTCCTCAGTTCACACACACCGTGGTGAGGATGTATGCGGTGAAGAGGCTGGGTGAGGCAAATGATGACGATCTCCGGCTGTACCTCCTACAACTCGTCCAGGCTCTCAAGTTTGATGGGGAAACCCCTAAAACTAAACTATCCCCGCTGGGTGAGTTTCTCATTTCGCGGGCGTGTTCCAACAGTTACTTTGGGAACTATTTCTACTGGTACCTGTGTGTGGAATGCGACGATGCGATGCAGGAACAGGACAGAGATCTGTATCGGTTCATCTTGAGGAGCTTCAGAACAGAGTTAGATAATAGAGGAGTGGACGGTCAGAGACAGAGGAAGTTGTTTATCCGGCAGACGGAGCTGATAAAGTTGCTACGAGATGTGATGGAGACACCGGGTAAAACTCGACCACAGAGAGTTGAGAATATGAAGATTGCTATTAGGGAGAAGGGTTTGGAAACATTCGAAACGGATATTCCCCTGCCTCTAGATCCCCGGGTTAAGATAGTTGGAGTGGTTCCGGACAAGGCGACCCTGTTTAAAAGCTCAATGATGCCCGCTAGATTCCATTTCAAAACTATAGATGGCGGAGAGTATGTGACAATATTCAAGAATGGGGACGACCTCCGACAGGACCAACTGATATTGCAGATTGTGGAACTTATGGATAAACTGTTGTGTAAGGAGAACCTGAATCTCAAACTGAAACCCTATAGAGCCCTGGCGACGGGCCCAAAACATGGGTTCATCCAGTACGTTGACAGTAAAGCTGTTGCCACGGTAATACAAGAAAATGGGACGATCCTGAGTTACTTTCAGAAACAGTCAGCTGATAAGACAGTTCACCCTGATATAATGGACACTTATATTAGGAGCTGTGCTGGGTACTGTGTGATCACATACATCCTGGGTGTGGGGGACCGTCACCTTGACAACCTCATGTTGACCAAATATGGACATCTCCTGCATATTGATTTTGGGTATATCCTGGGTCAGGACCCCAAACCCTTCCCTCCTCCCATGAAGCTCTCCAAGGAGATGGTCGAGGCAATGGGTGGTATCAACTCTCCTGAATACAGTAGTTTTAGGGAACACTGTTACAACGCTTTCCTAATTCTCCGCCGGTCAGCTGGTCTGATTATCAACCTGTTCTCTCTGATGCTTCGTGCTAACATCCAGGATATCTCTATAGATCCAGAGGGGGCGGTTAGGAAGGTAGAAGATAAGTTTAGTTTGGATCTCACTGAAGAGGAGGCAGTGCAGCTGTTCCAGCATATCATTGATGCCAGTATCAGTGCACTTTTCCCTGCTTTAATGGAGACGGCTCACAGAATCAGGCAGTACATCAAACGATAACAGTGTGTTGTGAGCGCCTTAGTGATATGATTCAACCCATTATTGGTTGTCAGTGTTTTGTGTGTGATAAATTATTGATATGTTTTTGACGTTTGCTGATTTACCTTTTTTCCACTTCAATTGTACTGTTGTGTGCAGTACTAGTTTTCGATGATTCTCGACTTGGGATGTGTCAGCTTGTATGTAATTTGTTGACTTCCAGTTATTATGTATGATTTTGAGTTACTGTTTATTGCAACCCCTGTGTATTCTGTTTACACCTTGTCTGTTCGTTCGTGTGTACCTAACCTTCCTCTCCTCTCTAATCCCAGATAGTAATATGACTGTATGTTGTATGGGGTACATAACCCATCACCTTTCACCACACAACACTATCACCTCTACTGCACTGGGCTGCTGCAATAAGATGAGGCCCGTTTGGGGTGGCATATATCTTGATGGAAAATATTATGGTAAAGATTGTCTGTCTGTCTTGTCACATCTAGTGTTTGTCTTCATGCCTTTCTCTCCCTATCTATCTATCTATTGCACACTGTGCAGCTGTCTTCGCACCGATGTGTTGTTTACATTAAAACACACACACACTCCATCATCCTCTCTCTCCGATAGGTCGGCGGCGGGTGGATCAGAGTGAAGAAGTCACGTGTTCAGATAGTGATGTCACGTGTTCAGATCGTGATGTCACGTGTTCAGATATTGATCATGTCACGTGGGATGAGAGGATATCCTGTTCTAATAGGGCACCTACCTCAAAAGGAGCTGTTTCTATATTGACCCAGCCGGTGGTGGGAATAAAGACAGGGGAAACATGTAAGTTTGGCATCAATTCACCAATTCACCAAAAAAACAGCCACACAACACACAATGCAATCCATTTTATCAATCCAATCCTCAGCTGTGACGATTGAGTATCCACTACCTCTGAAGATTGTTTCCCTTGCTCTCGGTGCCCAGTTCTCCTTAGCCCTTGGAGATTGCGGGATAGTGTGGTCCTGGGGTATTAACAAGTTAGTATATGATCTACATAATTAGTTAATTTCATACATGAACTCAGAACTGATACTGAGTTTAGTTGAAACAGCTTTATTTGTTGGTATTAACATGGTCTCTTATTAAGGTTTTAAACCATCCCTCAGTTATGGGCAATGTGGACATGGTCATGTAGACACAATAACAGAACCTACTCCTATTGATATGTTAGGAGGGTTGAGAATCACTGCAATCTCTGCTGGCTACTGGCACTCTCTCGCTCTAACAGGTAGCTATTTTAGTCTTCTCTCTCCGTCCAGTTATTAACGCCGTTTAATTTGTTTCCCAGAATTCGGTGGCGCCTATTCGTGGGGCTGGAACAAGCGGGGACAACTGGGACTACCAGGTACGCGCGCGTGTTAAATTCTAACAAAGTTCACCCTGTCAGCACGGGTTTTCCCACGCTCTGTGTGTAGCACTGTACCGCGAACGCAGCAATGTTGCATTTTACCAAAACGCCTGATGATGCAGATAAACTTCAGGATTCACTTTGAACAGACTGAAGTTCAGTGGTACAGTTGATGCTAAAATTATATCTCCTCTTCAGATGAGAGTGCAATAGAGTGTGAACCAGTGGCACTGTTTGAAGACAATTCAGAAATACAAAATGTGTCCTGCGGGACAGAACACTCAGCCTTTTTATCAACAGGTAGATGTTCTAATATGACTTCAGCAGTGTCCATATCCTGGCAGAATCTAACACCATTGTATTTACCAGGTGGAGGATTGTATCTCTGCGGATGGAACAAGTACGGTCAATGTTCCTCAGCGGTTACTGAACAAACAGAAAGTGTATTTCTGGATAATTCCTTGTCTACCCACTCCCCTGTTATATCTGGTGTAGAATCTGTTACTTGTGGCCCATGGTCAACATACTACACCCTCCTATCTGAACCATGATATATTGGACAATGATTTATAATTGATATTTCAAAGCATTTTAGACACGGAATTGTTGACAATATTTAGCATGGCCGATTTTCTAGAGGGAGGTGAGGGGGAAACGATGCAGAGAGATGTGGATATACAGGTGGATAGGATGCATTCTAACATCTTCAAACAAGGCTTCTCCACTGGCTTTGAGGCCGGGAGAGAAAAAGGTAAACTTACAAAACCTGATCAGGCCTGATAGAATTTGATGTTTGTGTGACGGATCAAGTTCACCAACAATTACTTTTCCTACAGGAGTTCAGGCGGGCTTTGATCATGGATTACCAGAGGGAGCTAAACTGGGAGCTGAATGGGGCCGAATTGAGGGACAGATCAGGGCAGGAATTATATTGTATCCCAACAAGAGAGATCAATTAGAGGTGTTATTAGCGGAGATGAATGCCCGGTTTAATGAAGACAATTCTACACAATCTCGATTAACTCAGAATCAGGTATTACTAAAACTTCTGGTGTGCGAACACCTCAGGGGGCGTGATATATGCCCAACTTCTTTCTTTCTAAAAACCCTATACCACACAGGACTCAAGATCACAGGACTGTTCATCTCGGGCGGATCAGACTGGGTGTTGCAGTGGTGGTAATTGCAATGACGTCACTAATGACGTCACTTCAAGTTCATCATTTGCTGCTGATCTTCAGAAGTGCATGGTAGACATATCATTTGACAGTCAATCACAAACTGAGAAATTTTCAGAACTGTTCAATCATATTATAAGTTTATGAATGGAACTTGAATTTTGTTTTAAATTTTTGAGTCAAGAAAAAAGATCTGACTCCTTTTTAGTATCTCTTATTTGATTCTAACCTGTTTTACATGCTTCGTATAATGTTTGACTCTGTTTTTCAGCCCTTACCCTTTCCTATTCCACTAGCCAAGTCAATAGCTAAATGGATTTGGGGACGGCGTGTGCAGATGGACTCTTTGAGGTAGGGAAGCAACCCGTTTCAGTGCTAAGTTATTCCACTAATTTATGGCCCCATTGTACCAGACAAGACCTCAATTTAACCCTTTTTCAGAGTGTTTCGAGCATGCTGGAGAGCGGAGAGTCGGTGGATCAGTTGACATCTGACGGATTCACGCCTCTCTGTCTGGCTGCATTTTGGGGCCACACCGACATTGTGAAACTTCTCCTATCCTTCGGGTATGAATAACTAATCTATGTTTTTCATTTTCAAACAGCACATTTCTTCTTTGTGTAACCCCCCCCC
>AVPN01002179.1:0-15264 GCA_000695325.1 Pleurobrachia bachei | reverse complement strand
TCCACAAAATAGGGCGTTTTATCCTCTGAAAGATATCATCAAATTACCAACCATGTTTGTAATAATAGCCTTGTTTGTAACAAGCATTGCAATGGTAAGTGACATTTTATTGGCGAATCTCCATGACCCCGGCCTAGAATTCTCAAAAGGCCTGCCACTGAATCACTCACTGGACACTGACTCACCTCGCACTGTAACATAAACCCCATCCCGAATGGAACCCAGGCTGTTTTGGGCCCGGAAGTAATACCATCCAGTTTGTGTGGTGTGAACTCGCTGAAGGGTTAGAACACCACCGGAACTTATTTTAGTGGTTTGAGTTGCGGAGATGCGATCAAGACCAAACGACCTGTCATGGAAATCACGTTGTTACATTCACATACTGCATAAAATTCTTCCACTTAGTAGCTAGGTCTAGCTTGGATGGACGGGGGAAGTACCAATAAACATTACCATGAGACAGTAGGGACAGGTAGCCCAGTTATCCTAAAGTCCAGGATGACAGTACGGCCAGTGTAGGTGGTGATATTGCCCATGGAGGTGTAAGAGGGAGGGGAACTAACTGAACCTCCCTCCTGCCCATCATCAATACCTATATCTTCCCGGTCTGAGATTATGTTATTATGATTAGATATACCTGACAAACGAGATATTTGGCTGATGCAGTACTAAAGTTTGCCTTGTTTACAATTGTAAAGGAGGGTTAGAACATAACAAACTCAAAACCAAGTTACCTGCGACACTAAGATAGGTGTATGCAATATCGTAGCCATGTTTGTTCCATGCGATACACTGGTACCACTGACTAGTGTACACCTGTAATTGATACAATATGAAACTATCGGGAATAGTCCTCTCAATCCCCTCAAGTTTCAAAGTTTTGCTAAGTTTAGAAAGTGGAACCTCGATTCAAACAATTGAGAAGTCTAATACCCATACTTGTCACGTCACCACACACCTGAACGGTTGTTTTGCTCGTAACAGAGCATCTCTTTCTTGTGTTGTCAGTTTCTGCAGAGACTAGAGATGCAGGGTCCACTTCAAGAGTCGTTACAATTACACTGGGCTGTGGGCTACCTGAATAAGATGGGTGGAGAGGTGGTTGTAACCAGTTCTTTTGAACGGCACAAATTATGTTACTCATCCAGGAAATGCGAAAGAGCAAGTAATATTTGAATGAAATTGAATGCTCAACGTACCCTCAGCATTGCAGATAAGAGACACGGAATCAGCCTGACTCAGGAAAACAACGGGAGGAGGCGCTTCCGTGATCACCGGGTGTCCACCAACTGAAGAGATTGTGAATTATTGAAAGCTGGCTTTCAATGTTTATTACGGATTTGTTTTTTTTGTTGCAGTGGCCTTGGGGGCTAATGTCGTCCCTGTGACCTGAAGTCTGAACCTGGAGCCCAAAAACTTTCCCAAATCCCAGTGCAATCGGCAGTTTCGGCACCACTCACCGATGGCAACCGATGCCGACTATTTGGTATTGCAGTGCTAAACGATCACTTTGATTCATATCTAAGCTTAGAAGACTGTAAGACCGACAGAAACATCCATAGACGGCCGAAGGCGGGCATAACATTAAAATTTTCGCGAAAAGAAAAAGAAACGAAAGAGGAAATATTTTTTGGCACCGAATTGTTAATATCGGGGCCTCCAAATTATTCATGGATGACTGCGCGTGACAGGATTTGCGCGTGCCAAAAGGCACATTGATATGACGCGCAACGACAACTTCAGACTTTCAGTGTTTAAGTGTCGTCGCGCGTTACTGTAAATTATGTACACTGCACGTTTTGCTCTGTATTTTGTTGCCGTGTTGTGGGACACCGGGCCTAATTGTCGGATTAATTAATGCAAATAAAATGGAAGCCCCGCACTTCATTTTAGTTAACTACCAGTCAAGAACATGGCCTGAAGATGGCTAAATTGGGAGACGAGAAAACGAGACATGCGTATAGAAATTATGTAACGATGGATAAAACTTACCTCTGTCCTCAATGGGCTGCACGTCGGTACAACTACACGCCTTGTCCTCCGAATTTCGCCCTCTGAAACGGGGTGTGGGAGTTGAACTCTCTTTGTTCTAAAAACAGAGTGCTATGTTCTGCTGGGCAAAGTGTGAATGATTTAGGATACAACGGAAGAAGATTCGAGCTAGGTTTGACAAATGTGATTTATTGGGTTTGAGACTTTGGTATGGGATGCAGGGGAATTCTACCCGCATTCCTTTAAAATGAATATTTTAGGATAATATTTTAGGAGTGTTATACATAGGATCGGACTTGTTATGTTCTAACCCCCTTTCACCTGAGCTGTAGTCATAACTTGGCAAGATCGGACCTTCCCTATCCAACTGCCATTCCAAATACGTCCAATGGGATCCAACTCCCCAAGTAGGGTACTCACATGCATGGTTTCCCGCCAAATCTTGGAGTTGGGTTAGAACATGATCGGTATCGGTAGCTCTCTCCTGCAGGACACTCACACGGACCCCAGTCTGACCAATCAGAGAACCCACCGTCAGTCGGTACTGGGAGGGGAGAAACTGTTAGATGATTTGTCGTTCAAGAAAAATTCACCGCATAGTTAGTGTGAATTGGTAAAACAGTGAAACAGTAAAATGTGAGTCATGTAAAGTTATGTGGGTATTCTGTGACCACCTAAAACGCTGTTTAAAATGGCAAGTGCACAAAGAATTGGAGTTGGACAGGTCATGGTTCAGTATCTTCCAACATCTTCTTTCCGTACTGCAGTCATCCTACTGAACAAATTTGCGTTTTTCAACAACTGGGAGTGGACCGAGTCGACCAAAACCCCTTGCATTGTTCATGGTCTCTTTTCAGAGACAAGTCAGCCAACTATATACCGGTCTAAATCTAAATCACATGGAAATAACAAGAGTCGGAGATGGAAGCACATACTACTACTGCAGGATGAATAACTCATCAACTAGCGAACAAAATGAGCCCCCGATGCCCTATAACTCTTCTCAGGTTATACGAGGGCCCCTTCTCTCTGTGGTCAGTTGAGGGGTGTTATGCAATTACAGCTGAGTAGGGGCAGAGTGAAACAAGGAGAGAGAAGTTGAAAAGGTAAGGAGAGAAAATAATGTAACAAGATTTCCAGCATATCCAAGTATCAATATATTTTCAGACTTGGCATCCAATTCTACCCTTTAACAAACTAACAAAAAGAAGAGAGTAAGAAGGTAGGGTGGGTAGTAAAAAGTTGTACAAAGTTACAACAATTTTCTAACCACATTAACAGCTATAGAGAGAACCGAGGGAGAGATACTGGGACATAGAGATGATGTAAAAGGAGAGATCGTGGGAGTAGATAGGAGCAAAGGGGGGCTGAATGAGCTCCGTGTTTCAAGCCATGTAGCGAAGAGACAATGAACAAGTCCTCCCTTCTCCCCTTGCTGAAACACATTCAGGTTCGGCAAGCATGTCTTGTTCAGGTTAATTTCAGGCCCAAAACCATTATTCTCATCCAACCCCCACGCAGGGCATTATTCCCTCCCCCTCATAAAGGAACATGTTATTGGGGCCCCAACAGGGTATGTTATTGGGGCATAACTCCTTGATGATGAGGTTTGATTGGAATATAATAGCAGCATGCTACAAGAATCGTGTCTAGTTCAGGGACAAAATATCGAGGCCCTACGGTAAAGATTGAAAACCTATCTCTAGGGGCGAGGAATCTTAATTTGAAGGTTACGATTATGGTAGCCTACGCGAGAGCAGAGTAGATTCCTTTAGGTCGAGCTAGTAATTCATAAACTTATCCCTTCATTCAATGATACGCTTGCAGCTTGAATTTCAATGTCTAATATCCTAATTGTGTATGAATAGAACATGGGGATATTGGGAGAATTTATCCCGACTGTCTTTAGTCTCTCTACCAGCTCCTATAATCAAATGTACCATGCTGTGTGAAAACAGGATCACTTTCTTACATCCTACATACAGACAAACATACAGACTTTACATTCTACACACAAACATACAGACAAACAAACATACGGCCAGACAAACAACACATTCTACACACAGACAAACACACAGACAAACACACAGATAAACATACAGATAAACTCACAGACAAACATACGACCAGACAAATAACCACCCTCCCTTTATTTCGCCCCCGCCCCCCCATGATACCGCTCACTGCTGTAACCCAATAGTTGAAGGGACTGTGAAGGACAATCTCCCCACACACAAGGAGCCTCGGGTAATTTAGGTGGTAAATCGTGCTTCATACAGACTTATGAACACTTATGAACATATTTATCAACGTTCTAATAAAATCATTGAACCAGGAATCAACATCAAAAACTGCAGAGATCATGGATAACCGTGTAAAGCAACGTAAGGAATATCGGAGACCTAAAAGAATCCTACATATAGCGGAGGGTGTGGGATAATAATTGTGATAAGGTTCCTGCAAGACAGTTTGACACACCCTGTAAAACATGGGCTCCTCTTTCTTAGATCAATTATGACGTCATAACTAAATTGCTCCAGGTTCATTATAATATTCTGTTCAGTTCATCATGTTTATCTTACAACCATTTGTGCTTTCTGTGCCTGTATCCCACTTCATCAGCAGCGGATTGTTGTTAGGCGCAGCACAAACCTAACTTAGTGTCGACTGTGGGTGCTTTCTAGACCCTATGCCATTGGGTGATTTTAGATTGAAGCATGCCGCATGGTCGATGATCGTAACCATGTGGAGACTGGAGAGCTTCGAGGTGTGACTGTTTTCTTTACGGTGTGTGTGTGGGAATTGTTTGCGTGTATGTGTGTGTATTGCAGACAAACATACAGTTATCTGTCTCCTTCTATCCTTCTATCCTTCTCTCTCTCTCTCTCTCTCTCTCTCTCTCTCTCTCTCTCTCTCTCTCTCCCCCTCTCTCTCTCTCCCACCTCAAAAACTTACAGCACTCAGTTGATACTGGGATATCGATTCCCGTTTCTCGGCATGCCAGAACCATAGCGTGGTAACTTGGACAGTGACACGCAACCTGGAGGGAGTGATCAGATGTAGGTAATATTTCACATAATACTAATTGACATGAGTTAGGAGTGATGATTGACCCCTGGGCACAAACTGCTTGACATAAGCTTCCTTTGTAGCAGTTTTTATTAGCATGTTAGATATTGGCCATACATGCTGGTTAGATGGCTGGTTAGGGGAAGACCGTGTACCCATATACCATGACCAGTGATGATCCGAGGTGTAAAGATATAGATCAAAGAGATTAGAGGGAAGGGCGAGAGAATGAGTGAGTGAGAGAAATGAAGCTAGAGTGTCAGTCCGAGAGACATCTAATAAAGGGTGATAGGGAATGTGTGATGAGAGAGTGAAGAGATCAGTGAAAGATGGAAAGGAATCTGTCACCGAGCCTTCAGAAGAATGACTATTGAGATTGGGGTGGATTGATCAGATCATGTCATCTGAGAAAGTTACAATGGGTGCAGGACGCTAAATTTCAAATCATTTGACCTATAGCTTACTCTTCGATTGAAATAGCATAATAATGGATTGGGTGTCTGTAGGAATATGTGACAAAAATAAATCCATAAAATGCACTAATGCATTTTTATGGATCCAATAAAAATAAATTATGTCAATCGAGCCCTATTTAAAATCGCTATGCCTGGATATTCTGGTATCTCAATATCACACAATCACAATACTAATCATTTGTCCCAACATTGTACTTACACTTTTACAAGTGCATACTGCCTTGATACACGCATCATGCAGGATTTGGGCATCAAAGAATGCCAAACAGGCTCCAAACTTCCCATCAATGTTGGTTAGTGTCTCACACATGTCGTGAGCAACATCGTGTCTCTGAGAAGGTTTAGGTTGGGGTATCATAACTTTAGCCTCAGCTGAGAGGCCCTAATATTCCTATAAAAACGCCACAGAAATTTTGAGTTTAAATTTTTAAACTGTCCGAACAACTCTAAACTGACCGGTTTTGGGCACTGGTAAGATTCCTCATGTTCTCTCATGTCACACACCACAGGGGAGGGAGTCAGAACGTTGGTCGTTACTGGCTGAGCCCTGCCGAGAGAAGGATATTAGTGGAATAGTGAGTCCTAGGATCTCAAAAGAATGATATTATGACCCTAGTGGCTAAAACAGTCGAATGATACCATCTGATGCCTGATGGTCATACCCTGCCTTTTTGCACTATTTCAAACAGGTGAACATTTATTTTGTTTCTGTAATGTTTTCTTAATTTGACGTGTTACCTATAACTGGACATACTGATATTAGCATACTTTCTCTTCCCAACTCTCCAGTACCTGACAATTCTCTCAAATTCTCAAATTCCCTGCTCTTTTCGCTACCTGGTTTAATTTCCGAGTGCACACTGACATGCTACGCTAAGTACTTCTCTCTGACTTCAGGGGAGCCGTTATTTGCCGTTTCTGGAAGTTTTTAGAAAGCGAGAGATAGAGCGAGAGAGAGATAGAGAGAGAGAGAGAGAGAGAGAGAGAGAGAGAGAGAGAGAGAGAGAGAGAGGCAAGTTGCACCACTGCTAATCAGTTGACGTGTATACAGGTGAATTACTACTAAACTGACACTGTGCTATATAGTGACATTCTCCAATTGGTGCCACTCAGGCACTCAACTACTACTCTTATTAATACTTCATACTTGGACGAGACAGGAGTCTGATATATGAACTACCATCGGAATCACTGGTCCATGGTAGAATCTATCTAGCTGCGACGCCACAAATATGAAATACGGAACAGATCTATGTGTGTATCAAGCTGACATGAACTAATTATCCGGAAATGCATTCAATAATGTCCGATTAGAAATGTTCATACCACGATGTTAGGAGAAAAGATCCCTAATTTAGTTCAAAAAGGATGAACTTACATGTGAACTTACCGATAACACGAGAGTGATGCACATGTTCCACAGCTCCTGTATGTGCTCTTAGTGGTTATCCGGAGTGTGTTACCCAGATCCCAGGATACCTCGATTCCTGCCTTCTTCCACTCTACGTACACTTTGTTACCCTGAGTGGTGATATAAAACACTCCTTATATGGGCATTAAATGGAATAAAACACCATATATGGATAGAAAAGGGCACTATACAACACCATATATGGGCAAAGGAGGACACCAAAAACACCATATATGGGCATATTAACATACCAGCTGAAATAGTTTAACATCTCCTCCTGGGAGGTAGAAGGGCAGTCCTTGGATCCACCGGCCATCTATACTGGCAGCTTCTCGCGTTATTCTCAACACCTGCAGATGGAAAACTCTTTCAGATCTGATCCATAATTTGTGATAACTGGTAAGAATTTTATTGAATCTGGTGGTGGTGGTGTCAGTAGGTCTAGATACGTTATATGGGTGTCAGTACAGTAGTTCTGTGACAGGGGGTCCTTCTTGAAACCTTCTCCTGACTATCTCTCGATCTGACAGGTGTGTCTAGATCTGGTGTGTGCATGATTGCAGGGGGACCGGACAGGTAGCACCCTAACAGGGTAATGGCGTGTCTGTGTGCAGTAGTGTAACTCTATAGGTGGGGTGGAGCTCAGAGCCTAAAAATGGGTTCACGTCAAGGTCCCAATTGAATCATGAGCTAAGGATCAATAATTAAAACCCCGATATATCGGCCTACAAAGTTTGTTGGTGTGTACGTCCAGGTGGCGAGAGATAGAGAGAGAGTGTGTGAGAGGAAGAGACAAGGAGAGAGAAAGACAGCGAGTGAGAGAGGATTGTTGGTCGATAGAGTGAGTTACTCAACTGAAAATCTCACAAACATGCAGTCAGAGCTGTTATATGGCTGCTTTTAGGGCTACGACATAAAACCTAAAAAGCCTTCCCCGCAGGCACAATACGTTGACAGGCTTGTGTGGAATTTGGGTATTTTGTAATGCACTAAACTTAGACGGAAACCCTTCCAGGGATAATAACAAAACCATATTTGTCCAGCTGCAGACAGCAAACACTACACTGTTTTAGGTTAAAATCAACTGTTCCTCGAATTTCTCTAACAGTAACGTATTCCACTGCATTCACAACTCTACAAGATGTTCACTCACCTTGCCATTGACTGTAACAGAAACGCTCTGAACAGACATTTGTTCATCACGTGTTTCGCGGATCAGGGCAGTCACCCGCACTCCAAAACCATCGTCACCACAGGGCGAGAGTAGCTCGTACTCACACTCAGACTCAATGTGAATAACGGATCTATCGAACGTCTGAAAGGTACACAATCAGTTAATAGTTGTGTGTTGGAAGATGGTTAGCATGAATTGTTGGGTGGCATGGTGTAAGAAATATGCAATATTAGGTTTGTGTGTGATGATGTAGGATCATGATTCAAAACTGGTCTCCTACTATGCTGCTAGGTCTCACCTAAATCGTATGCTTACAAACCTATCGGTCCCAGACAATTTGATTGCATGATTTTGATCATACACATATTACTGTTGTCCTAGATTGACCAATATTATCATGGCCTAGATCATAACAACACTAACATTTACCATTGCTTTTCTGACCCATGCATGTCCCATTAATTTTTTAGTTACTTCTCTCCCTAAACCCACTAGTTATTTCTCTCCTTCTAAACCCTAAGTTTTGCTATCTGTGTGCCATGGTGCTATGACACCTCGAGGTAATAACTAACCCCAAATGTTACAAGGAATATGATACCAAATAAAGCATTACATATGCCTCATATTAAATACTGTCCCTAAAATAAAATATATATTCCCACATTATTATTATGCAATACATGTTTTTCTCGAAATTCTGCTCAGCTATTTCTGTGCCAATCGGAATGTCGTCGGAATCCAATTTGAGAACGGGGGTAATTTTTAGAGCTCTTTTTTCTTCATCTATTTCTCTCTCTGTCTCTATCTCTTTCTCCTCATTTTTTCATTTTCTCTCTTTCTCTAGCCCTCTCCTCCAGGCTGACACGATAGAGGGCGTGTATGTGGCAGCTTGTTTTCTGCAAACACGAAAATATTCAGCACCGCACTTCCATATAATAACACCGTTAATTTGAATCGTTGAATCAGTTCCATGGCCGGATATTATAAATAGGGAGATGTTATTACCTTGAGATGGAGAGATCCGTACAGATCACACACACTGGTCATGGGTCCACGGCACTGCTTGGGCATGGTCTCACTTCCAAACGTGATACCTGGACATGGAGAATGGAGAGTTATTATTAGTGGTCGAATGATAAATCAGAAATACAGGCCAAGGTAGAGAGAGAGAGGGTGAAAGAGAGAACTAGAAAATAAGAGTGAGATTCTAGGGATCGGTTTGACCACAAATCTGTTCTTCTCAGTGTTTACCGTGTAGAAAGGCAGCGGATACATATCCCTGGATAGCTGAACACTCAATGCCAGCGGTCAGGGGATTACCACACTCACAACTATCATAGTAGGGCGTCCTAGAGAGTGGATTAGGAAAGTGTGAGTTAGGGTCGAGAAGGAACATAATCGACGGGATACATGAGTGGCCACGAATTCCAAAAATAATTTGATTTAGTAATCAGTACCTGTCCACGTATGGGTAAGCCTCAACGAAGGGCCCTTGGTTTCGAGAGATGACTCCACATCTCTGGAGCACTGCTGTCTCATCCGAGGTACAATCTACAAGGGGAATCTCCCTACATGTATCCTGATAAATAGTAACTATAGTTAATTGGTAGTTAGTTGATACTATTATTATATTTGATAATAAAGTTCATCTTCACCATGACTGTATTCAAAAATGTGTTGAACTTTGTTAGATTTCTCCGTTTCTTTCCCTTCCTCACCGCTGGTAGTTACTTACATTAGGAGAGAGGATGATTCTGTCGGGTTGAGGAACATGCCAACTCTCCAGA
Organism: Pleurobrachia bachei; assembly: GCA_000695325.1. Taxonomy (NCBI): domain Eukaryota; kingdom Metazoa; phylum Ctenophora; class Tentaculata; order Cydippida; family Pleurobrachiidae; genus Pleurobrachia; species Pleurobrachia bachei. The sequence continues at coordinate 5,352 of AVPN01002179.1, read as the reverse complement.
CTACCGATTCCTGGCTGAGGAGAGTGGGGTGTTACCATAGTTACCTAGACATAATGGCACTGAAGTCGCGGGAAAGCAGCCTCACAAAATAATATTTTTGTTTCTCGCATGCCTCGTTTTGAGGTGGTCTTGCCGCTTCTTGCCCCGATATATAGTTCAGCACAGTACTGAAGTATCGGGGCAAGAAGCATAGTAAATAGCCAGTGAGTCATACAGAAAGAGAGATGGAGGGAGAGAAATTGAGCAAGTAGGGAGCGTGCATATCTAATGTTTATGTTATCTATGCTGCTGCTGCTGTCTACCCCCCTCTCTATCTGTCCCATCTCTCCCTCTCACTTCCCCTCCCTGTCTCGATTTGTGGCCCAAAACCGCCACCAACCACACATCCATGGTCAGTGGCCACAGTATTTTTGACTGACGGTGGAATCAGCTTAATAAAGGACAAGTGATAAAATACGGCCTATCGATATTGGATAGATGGGTTGAACTTCATGGATTTCGCTCTAATTTTCCTGAAAGTGACCCAGGAATATGCTGGTCTTACATGCACACTCATTTCATAGACATGACCGATAATTAGTGTGTCGAGAACGCTCATGCAGGATCCAGTATCCACCCTCTAGCTGCCCCTATGCAGTGACCTTCTCTGTCTACCCCTCAACCCACATAATACAAACTCCACAGTTACCATGGCAACTAAGGTTACCTGTTGGTTACACATTTCACAGTTACCATAGCAACTAAGGTTACCTGTTGGTTACACATTTCACAGTTACCATAGCAACTAAGGTTACCTGTTGGTTACACATTTCACAGTTACCATAGCAACTAAGGTTACCTGTTGGTTACACATTCCACAGTTACCATGGCAACTAAGGTTACCTGTTGGTTACACATTTCACAGTTACCATAGCAACTAAGGTTACCTGTTGGTTACACATTCCACAGATTCCATCCACAAGTGTATCAGGCACGTGGAGATCCACATTCCCAGAGCTATCATACGTCATTGTAACAGAGACACTCTGGAGCTGGACATAAACCCGGAACCCAACCTGAGATGACGTCACAAATCACCAAATATGGTAACCATGGAAACTATTGAACTCGCAGTCTGGTTACCGTAGCAACAGCTCACTTACCATGGTGATAAAACTCCCGTCAAGGAAGATAACAGGGAACTCAGTTACCCTCTGACTGTTAACTTCCAACAACAGACCAGGAAATCCCTGGATATCCAGATCCTGGTATTTCAAGACAAAACTCCGACTGCTCACGTTGTAAAATGACATCTGACAGGTGGGTATTAGAGTTTGTTACAGCTGGAATTTTAGTTTCTACTGGATGTTTCAATCCTAACAATGTGGCCTGGTTTCAAGCTTACTGATCTTGTTTTCCAAACAACTATTGCTCAATAACGAAGTAGAAAACTAGAATTGATATATGATGTTTCAGGTGTTTTTTCACTGAACAATATCATACCTGTGCAGTCCTGATCTCGAAATACTCATCGCCTGCTCCCAGTTCACTACACGTGTGTGCTAGAGCATGTTCACATTCATCTTCCAACAGGAGGGTCTCTCCCGAGAAAGAGACAAAGTGGGACCCACCAGTCAACAGGCAGGAGGAGAATCCTGCCAGATCCTGGGAGGATTGGGTGTTTTTGCCGAGTTGTGTGATGGGAGAGTTATTGTACACGCCATGATCCTAGATGGTATCACAGTTGGTATACTCGCAGTTCTGTTTACACATGATGATGATGCAGTCTATTATAGCTGGGCCATGGTGATTTGTGGTCTAGGCCATCTGTGAAGTATACATGGCTAGATGTGTGATTTAGCTCCAATCTGCTGCAGTGTACAGGTGTTTGTGTTGGGATGTACCAGAAGGAAGTGTTGTATTGCGTCATATATGTGCATGAAGTGCATATATCTAACTCTCATGATCAGAGTGTGTATGTGTGGTAGGTAGTTCTATAGGATCACTCTATGTAGTAGGTAGGTAGTCTCATTGGAGCAACAACAACAATCTGGAGCTAGTACCATGATAGGGTGGTGAAAACATGTGAATTTTATCACTTCATGGAGGAGTGTCTGTCTGTATATGTGATCATATACTGTGATACCTATAGCTACGGATCCGTCGCCATATCATCAAACTAGAACAACTACGATGACATCACTTGCACATCAGATATCCCTACAACAATGACAATTAACCCTAACACAGCTATGGTAACCCTAACAATCCTAACAGGTGACCATGGTAACTCACCTCATCTACCACACCATCATGATCATCATCAATTGAGTTGTAGAGTTCTTCATCTACATTGAGATCACAATCATTATCAATTCCATCTCCAGGACCCCCGCCTGGTCCTGGTACACAGTCCTCGGGTCCTATCACATTCAACTGTGGAGGGAATAAGAGAGGGGGTTAGGGTGGTGCTGTGTGATGTATCCAACCTCCTAAACCCATTTCTTTGCCACTATTCCCTCCCCCTCAAGTCAGTGCTGGTTCCAAATTCTTCCTAATTAAACAGGGTGGTTTGTAACAAGAAGGAACACGTGGTTTGTAAACCAAAAGGAGCGGATGTTGACAGGGTGGTACGTTGGGCTGTCTATTAAACTAACTCTGTTCTGAACGGAAGTACACCACCTTGTTGTAGACATGTGTAGTAGTGCCAATCACTGCTGCTGCAGGGTTGGGATTGTGCATATTATACTGCATGTCCTGAATAATTCTAGGGTGCAGCTTTTCTATATGAGAGATCGATCTTCTCGCTCATTTATTCTGAGAGATCGACTCAATCTTTATCTCATTCTCTCATTCTTACTCTTTCTCTCCGAGTCTCCAGTCTATTTTATGACCGATTCGGCTGTCACCTTCACCTTCACAAGACATATCTGTGACGGATTAAATATGTTAGGGAAATCTGTCAGATAATCCAGAATTTGAAGGAATTTTTTCGGATAACTCTTCGGCATCTAGGAATTTTTTTTCTTTTGTTCAAGATCGGTATTTTTGGTGTGTCGTGTTGACAGAATGTCTTTCATCAAGAAAAAAAGTCTTGGTGAAATAACAGTGCGTGAAGTTAAAAATGGACAGAGAAGAATTTAGAGATAAATCTAGACAAGATAGAACAGTCATTCCCACTTTTTATCGCCCTACGGCCTATTATAACACATATCCCCTCCCCCAACAATCATCATCTCGATCTATTTTTTATTCTCTTCTTTTCTAGTGCTTTCCCTACCCAATTTCCCTAAAAACAATTCCCCTCTCCCCGTCTGATCACCACAATTATACCACCTAATCAACGCCCCCTAATCACCCCCTGATCACCCTTTGATCACAATACCTGCAGTCCGCCAGAGTACCCATAGGAATCGTGTCGGTCCCACCCGTAGATAGCAATCCCAAACTTGATGGACGGGTTGGTGTGGTGAAGGAAATGAGATCCAATAGATACGGGGACACTTCCTCCGATCAGGGTGGTCCGGGGCACCTCCATCCACTCAACTCCCTCTATCTGTGGGGGGGGATTCAGGTGTTGGGGAAGGTGGTCGATAATTGTTTCTTGAGTTCTTAGCAATACAAAGTAACTTGGATCTATTATAAAACTGGACGAATATCATGTCAGAGTATTGACCTGACCCTGTTCTCATTTCTCTCACTACATCTCACCTCTTGATAGTCTATTCGGAGTCCATCTAACTGCTCCTTCTCAACAATAACGTTAATATAATTAGTAAAACTAATGGGCTCACTACCAGGAGTGGTTACTAGGTAACTGTTGGTAAACTGCTCGATGGGAGGAACTATTATCATGAACGGGTCTGCTGACTCAACGTAATCATCGAGCGATCCTGAATGGTGGGGGTTAGGGGATCGGGTAGGGGGTTGTAGGACTATTTACAATGTAGATAAGGGTTATGTAAGGTAATATTTAGTTAATGAAGGGTGTAATAGATCATGTAGGGTGTAGATCATAATTCCCATATTTCATTTACCAGTACTGAGTTGAACCAATAGTGATGGAGATGAAGTCCTAATTTCATAGTTCCTATCCATTGCTCCACGGATCACACAAACAGCTCCCTTCACCATGGCCTCGCACCCTGGGTAAACCTCCCCATTGACAAATACCCACGTGTTGTTTCGACCAGCGATAACCTAGAGTGGAAAGTATTATGGCAAGATGTATATCGATTATAGTTGGGGGACTATTATGAAGTATCCCAATGGTGTAGATTCCTGGAGGACTGTAGTCCTGGAACGCCAGCAGTCAATCAAGTACAAAATGAGATTGCATGTACCAGGTACCTTTAGATAGTTGATGCCATGCCTTGTTGCCAGCGGAACGACGGCGAAGTGAGTGCCCCACGTGCTTATAGGAGGAACCTGGGAGGAGGTGGGGAGTTAGTGGGGTATGATGACGGGGAATATGCAGCTTAGAATCGAACATTTATGGTCAAAAACAGGTTGGTTCACAGCTGCACTGCAGTTGTCAAGTTGCATGGGAAATCATTCCACTGCGATAGGAATGCTATAGTATTTGTCATGCACTAGTCTGCAGGTATACCTGCTCAATAAGATGATCACAGTATCGGACTGGATCGGGCACGTAGGCGCACTCGTGACCTGATATCACAGATACAGGCTTGTCCGACTCAACCTGGGTGAAGGGGTATTATGTGAATAGTGAATACAGTCGGACCCTGATATACCGGGAAGCTTGGGGGAAGCAGGGGATGTTATGTGCGAGTATATCTTCACAAGGATATTATGCTTGAGTATGTGGATATGTTTAGGATCTTCTTCACAAGGATTTTAGAACTCTTCACAAGGATTTTTAGGACTCTTATTAGGATTTCAAAGGGCGAGAAAGAGACCAGTACACCCTTTAACGTAGCCTAAGTGTAACAAAAATAAATCGAGTTGGAAAAGTGAAATGTGTAAGAGAAAATGATAGGGAATTGTTTCACTTTCTCTTTTGACGGCAAAAGTATATTACAGTCGGACCCCTATTTAGTGACATCCTTGGGGGAAAGGGTTTTGGGCACTAAATAGGGGTGGGCACTAAATCGGGGTGAGTCAAATTTGGCCCATGAACACGTATTATGCCCATAATGCTATTCTAAGACATCTCTAATTGCATTGATAGCATGATGATTGCTGATATGTAATATGTGGCAAAAAAAAATTAAGTTTAATTTTTTTTAATTTTTAATTGAAAAAAAATTATTTGTTTCATCCAACACCCAGCTCATATATCCCGTCATCTTGCCAGCTCTGCAGTATTGCCTTCGGTTCGTTCAGCAAGAGTGGTCAGCTCTGCTTTGCCAA
>AVPN01002178.1:132-15145 GCA_000695325.1 Pleurobrachia bachei | reverse complement strand
ATACTACGTCTATAATGCGTCGGCAACGCGTGGGTACTGCGTCTATAGTGAAAAGCCCGCAAATCGCAAATTGCCCAGCAGCAGTACAATATCCATATTATCCTAGGTACCTGGGCCGCAAGTTCGATATGATCCCTGATCATGATGACCTCGCCAAAGGAGACATGGTGGAGTTGGTGATTCAGGCTCAGAGAAATGATTTCGGTAAAATCTGTGACAGTGCTGATTTCGAGAACCTAAAAGAGGAGTTCATTACGAAGCTGAAAGTCTTCCTGGAGAGGTTTGCGAAGTTCGTTGTCAAGCCTTTTATCTTTGGAGAAAAAGTCACCTATATTGATATTTGGGCATATGAGAACCTAGATCATATCCGGGCTATGACTCCTGAGAGTTTTACAGGGGAGGTGAGTGAGTACATGCAGAGGGTTGCTGATCTGCCAAATATTGCTGAGTGGTTGAAGAGTGAGGAATGTACTAATAAAACCTATACTATCAATGCTCCCTTTGCTAAGGGCTGGCCTGGCTTCCCCAATCAGGAATAGAACGGAGGGGGAGGACACCCGATATCTTATACTAGAACTAAGAGAGGGAACTGTATCATGACGTCATGTTTAAATTTCTGTATAACTCCGTTATTTAGGAGGTTTTAGTCACTTTGTTTATGTGTGCATCATGTATACATTTGATATTCATTTATTTTGAGTTGTTCAATTAATTGAAACATTCTTCATACTGAAAATAATATTTGAATTGTTCAACATGGGCCTTGGATGTATGTTAAGGAGAAATGGTAGAGGTCATCCGACGGCCATTCTCTTTCAACATGTAGTTACAGCTTTTCTCCTAAATCCACCATTGTATGTCGACGCGATCCGAACGTATTCATTGTATATTGACGCGAATGTATGTTTTTACTATTCATTTACCCCTGCAGTTCTCACTTCTCAGAGTCAGTCATGATTCTTGAGTCGCTTGATACTGTGCCCGTGCTCCGTATGAACAAAAACGAAGCACCGCTTTCACAACCCTTGATCCTCCCCACTAGTATTTTAACAAGACATGTTGGTTTATATCTGTAATTGTAAAACACTAAACAGTAAACAATAACAAATCGTATCAACTTCAATTCTAACAACCTCGCCTTCTTAATGGGTTGGCAACATAGACACCTGGTGCGATCCCACCAGGTGTCTATGTCACCAAGTCTTCTCAATTGTCTTAGTTACCGTACGGCGTAAAGCAATGCAAGTTTCAAAAGTTAACTAAAGTTACGTCCTTTACACTTTATAGTTCAGCAGTTGTTCATGATTGCCCCTAGCTTTAGTACCGCCCTCTGGACCCTCTCTCATATTGTTCGCTCGTTCAATCTCTATTACATAGAGAATCTGTATCATAGTCCCTCACAATTCCTCGAGGGATCTTGATCAAGATCTTCCTTGGTACTGTTCGCCGTTCACTGATAGGGTTTGTTCAGCTTACTGATCAATACGACAGTTTCATCATGATGTAGAACTCTGAAAAGTTAAATTTGTAGTTTATTGGTAAGTCGATTGGTTCCGGTAGACCTTGGGTGTAAGAACTGGAACTTTGGTAACAGGTTAAAGCATAATGTAATATGATCTAATTAACAGTTTAATGATCTAAGCTATTATGCTATCCTACCTTGATAGCTGATTTTTCCATCTCGATCGAAATCAGCATCTTTCAACATTTCGTCTATCTCGGCCTCCGTTAACTTTTGTCCCAGGGACTCCATTAGCGATCTGAGTTCATCTCGGTCAATAAAACCATTCCCGTCCTTGTCAAACTGTTTAAATGCATCCCTGAAGATGGGGGGGGGGTAAGTTGAGCAAGGGAGAGGGGGCATTTTGGAATAGGGTCGGATTCCAACATCTGGATGGGGTTGAAAGTTTGAGGAGTTAGAAACTACAACCTTGTTGTCTCCCTGCACAATTCATACATACTTGATATTTTGATCCTCGTCCTTGTAGAGTGTCCGAGATGCCATGAATATCAGAAATTCTTGTTCGTCCACGACACCATTGCCATCCGCATCGACCTCTGACAAAATCTCTGCTAGAACTTCCTCTGTTGGTTCAATACCTGGAGAGGGAGAGTTAAACATAGTTTAGTAATAGTATGGGATAGGATCTCTTCCGTAGGCTCAATTCCTAGCGATGGGTATGAAGTTGAATGTTATAGGGGGCAGTACAACATAGGGACAGTACACGCCAATAACATGTTGATGTTATGGTAATTGGGGAATGGTATTACCATTATCATAGATTGCGATAAAGGTATAATTATACCATGGTGCAGTGAACCATGCCTCAGTTGAAATAGCAAAATTACGTGAACATGATATTGTTCACTTACCCAGTGACTTTAGGACGACCCTCAATTCTGGTCCACTAATACTGCTATCCGAGTCAAAATCAAAAGCCTCAAAGGCATCGATAAACGCGTCCAACTGTGACTCACTGATGCACTGTATCAATAGTTGTTTGTCTTTTTCTGATAACTTGCTGAGTTCTGAAAGAGCGGCCGGGGTCAGATTGAATGTTGTGAAGTTAAAAGAAGCTTCACTGCAAACTTTTTCTAGGTTCATAATTTCAAAATCATGATAATTTAAAATGATTTACCTAGAAAAGTCACGTGACACACGTTATTCTATGAACCAATTTGACCCATACATGTGCCACTTTGCCCCGTGGACCATTTTACCCCAGTTTACCCTACCTAGAAATCCGTCGTCACTTTTGAAGGGGGCCAGTTGCTCCTGCGCATGCCGTCTGATTTTGTTGAGTTTCCGCCGACAATCACTGTGTGATGTAAGACTGTCACACCGGGATTCATTCGATAACCTCTCGAGGTGATCTGAGGAGGGGGGTGTTAGAATCAGCTTAATTTCTCCTGGATCGAATCGCCCGGAGGAAGCAGGTTCTCCATGATAATTTCTTATTGGGCCGGACTCATAAGTCCAAATTACTGGACCGAAATATTCAATGAGTGATGATATTTCGTGAAGTTGAATTAGTACGTGAGTTCCAAAAATTGCTAAAGTTATTCGCCCTATGTCCCTGAACCCTACAAATTGCTACCCGATGATAACGGCCCATAATAGATAAGAACGACCCCATAACAACCCCATATAACAACCCCACAATAAGAACTCACAATCAAAAGCTTTTTGCCGAACTAAAAGGGCCGTCTCGGAGGTGCCACGACGAAAAGTTATCCGTTTAACGTCGTCAAAGATAGAAGAATCACCCGACATGTTGAATAATATCTACGACACAAACTCAAATAAAATATAAATAAATGATTCGCGTTTCACCCTGGATTATATAGTTTGGTGGAACTATCCGAATTTATACGGGAAGAAAATGAACAAATGCAAAACACGTGATATAGATATTGGATCAGAGCATTGGCCTGATCCTATAATTCTCGAGAACTGTGGATTCGAGCATTGACCTGACAGATCAACACAGTACTGCAGAATTAGTGAAAATCGAGAAAATAAAAGGAACAGAAATTAAAAGAACACAAAGACAAATTGAGTTTTTATTCTTCTCTTACATCTAACAAAGGCAGCTTTTCACAAAGCACTGAGTCATGACTGTATTGACTAGACAATAGAATATCATATTTTAGACTCTCGTAAAATATGATATTTCGCTTCCATTCTATTGTTCGTCTCTCTCTTTCTCTCTCTTTCTCTCTCTTTCTCTCGCACTCTCAATACCTCAAGTGCAAAGTTGTTGACGTATGAAGGGAAGAGAAAAGTCAACATAGCGACTTACTATCCAACTTTTCGATTCATTACGATAATGTTATTCTCGAACTACTATCTCCTTCGATCTACTTCACTGCACTATCTACCAGGTAGATTCTACCTCAACCTCCCTTCCCCTCCATCCTTTTCTCTTTCTACCCCCTAAATCTTCAACCTAAGCCAAAGGCAATCGATTATAGTGAGAGAAGAATTGCAATACGAGGGCTAGAACACTGTGAATTAACCACACTATAAGCTGATGAGAAACAACTCGGGATGGGTTAGAGCTGAGGGCTACACGTGCAATATATGGCTCTTAGAGGGAGAGAGAGAGAGAGATAGAAAGAGAGAGATAGAAAGAGAGAGAGAGAGAGAGAGAGAGAGAGAGAGAGATTAAGAAAAAATAAAAGAAAATTGCAGTAGGCAATATCACTCTATACTACTACTACGTAGCAATGTGAACGGTATTATTATAGCTGTGTGTTGTTTTATAACAAAGCTTTCTACACCCCTTCCTCTACATTTCAGTACTGCAGGTACTTCCTTTTTAGTTCTCAGATTCTCTTTTTAATTTCTACCCTCTCGTGTGCTACTTAGCCTAGTGCAATTCGCACAAGTACAAAGCCATTCAATGGATGGCTTAGAAAACAACGTCACTCAACAACGCGGGAATTATTTTACTAGAGGAAAGTATTTTTGGGAGGAAAGGTTTAGAAGAGAAAAAACTAGGAACCTTTTCTTGAAAATACTATAAATAGAGACAGATCGAGATATATAGAAGAAGATAGAATACGATATAGAGGAAGGGAAGTTTCAAATGCAGCTGTGAAGGTAGCTCGATTTAATCATCTGAGAATCTATATTATAAAGTACAAATGAGTGGCGTGGTGGTGATGGTGATGGAGTATCCTAGCTTGCAACACTAGCGTGCAACAATTTGCCTAGCAGTTTGCCCCATTTGCCCGTGCGAATCAAGGGGTTGCCATATTGGTAGGCAAGGGCCAGTTGGGAAATAGAGTAGTTGCACGTGCAGTAATATTTGTGGACTGGAGGAGGTGTTTGGTGCTTCTTCAATCAACCTCTATCTTCATCTACACCCTGTCCTCTGACAAGTGACATTGACCCTCGCCACGATGGATTCGGCCATACAAGGTAAGTGCGCGCGCGATGTATTATATTGTATTCAAGTGTATTCGTAGCGCCCACTACTCTGCAAAATGGTTTGTCGCGCGTTACATACAACTAACACCACACCCTCCTCTGTCGCCATGGCTCTACAGACATACCATTGTCCAGTCGCAAATCGTAAACCGCAAAGTTATTCCAACATGTTCCATTCTTCAAATATCGCCATCAACATTTTATTCTTTTAAAGGATTTATTTATAAAGGAGACATTATCATGTTTACCCCAATCTTCCAACATTCCTCACCTTCTCTTTGATACATCACCCCATCTACCAAAGTTAAGTGTTCCGTTAGATACTGATTGTTCAATCAACATGTCCAACTCTAATCATATCCAAATCGATACTGATATCTTTGATACTGAAATGCAGAGTGTTTCAGACTGTGATGATCTCCCTGGACCAAGCAGTGTTCTTACTACTGGCCGCTTGGAACGGATGAGACTTTACAGCGAAGTTCACCGCCAACAACTGGATGATAATCGTACTCATCACCGCCAACAGAACCGTGATGCTGTTAATGCATCACAGCGTGAGTACCGAGAAGAGAATAGTGAGTCTTTGAATAGTGCTAGGAGAGATTACAGGAACCAGAATAGTGACCAGGTAAATAGTAATCAGAGAGCATATAGGAACCAGAATAGTGAGTCTTTGAATAGTGTTAGGAGAGATCGAGATGCTGCTAACAGAGCTTCCAGGAATGAAAGGAGACGTCAACAGGTAGCAAGTATGACTGACGAACAGCGACAACAGATGCGTGATAGACAGCGACAACAACGACAAGCCCGCGACCACAGACAATTACTATCACGACTCGATACTGCTGCTATTGATCGTGATATAACCCCCACTCCATTCCGACTAGGTTTGCGTGACAGGTCCTGTACTTGGGGATGTGGTGCTTTGCTTTACAAGCAGGAGCTTCGCAAGACCTCTTCTTGCTGCAACGGTGGGAAGTCTGTCTTGCCAGTTCAGTGCCGCCTACAGCCCTACCCCGAGTATCTAAATTTACTATTAACAGGAGCCATAACTGACCCGACACTAGGAATAGGACCTCTCTCCAATTTTTTTGAAAAGATTAGGAATTTTAATTCGGCATTTTCTTTTGCATCCCAAAACTCCAACGAAGACAAACTGTTAGCAGGTGGTCGTGGACCCTACACTTTCCGAGTTCATGGTCAAATCAGGCACAGCGTGGGTGTTTTGCATGCGCATGAGAGTGATGTCCCACAGTACAGCCAACTCTACGTGATTGAAGGGAGTGGAGCTCTACAGCATCGCCTCAACCACCCAAGTAACTCAGGCTGTGACAGTAGGTTGATGTCTTTCATTCATAGGATATTTTCTAATATTAACAATCCCTATAAGAATGATTTCATTAGAATGGCTCGAGTAGAGAGAGAAGAGACTGAGAGGAATCCCACTAACCCCCGCTCTGTGAGCATGTTTTTCAGGCGAGGTTCTGATGATAGGACCTACAACTCACCTGTTCATGAGGGTGATGTTGCAGCTATCTTTGTGGGTGATGAATCAGGGATGCCTTCAGCTCCCGGTTTCACCGTCTACAAAGATGCTGAGGCTGCATTAGATGCACGTGGTGGTGAATTACACGAGTTTTTCAGTAAAAACACTGCTAACACTTCCCTCTCAGGTGCATCTCTTAGCCTGACTGAAATGGGTAATTACGACCACCCAACACTTCCTCGACACCGTCTTCGCCTCAAGAAATACTGCAGTTACTGCAGAGTTGTTCTTTTGGCCGCTGACTCATTAGTATCTGACTTGAAAATCAACACCAGACTGACAGTAACATGTATCAATAAACGAGACATGACAATAACATGTAGTTACGACTGCGGTCGGAAATCTGTTCTCTTGAGACAACAAAAATTCATCAATGAATAATACACAATTTTTCAGATTCCAATTTCCTTTAAGACTTGACTACGGTTTACAACAGATCAGTCACTGCTCTAACCATCTCGACCCCATGACATACCCTCTACTGTTCCCCCATGGTTAGTTAATTACTTAATCTACTACTATATATACCACTACTAACAAACTTTTCCTATCGCTGTTCTATATTTTTCGGAATTCATTTAATTTCTTACAATTCTCTATTTTATAGGTGAGCAAGGTTGGTGTACCGATCTGAAGCAACTTAACGGCCGATCAAGACTCACCGCTCTTGAATTTACCCAGCACCGCATTGCTTTCCGTGCCTCCCCATTTTCACCCATACACTTCAGCAGGAAACTCTTTCAACAGTTTACTGTTGACCACCAGGTAAACTCTCTCTCTCTCTCTCTCTCTCTCTCTCTCTCTCTCTCTCTCTCTCTCTCTCTCTCTCTCTCTCTCTCACACAAAGATTACATTTGACAGGTTCGGATTGAGGCGGGTCGTCTTCTGTACCTACGAACAAACCAACCTGACTACCGAAAGGAGACTTCCGAAGGACTGATGATGTATCGAGAGGATACCACCAGTGGGGACTGTGAGTACAATCCCGGTATCCCCTCTATTTTACCTTCCAGTTTTACTGGCGGTAAGCGCTGGCTGCAACAACAGTATCAAGACAGCATGGCGCTCACCGCTAAGTTTTCCAAACCTGATTTTTTCGTAACCTACACTTGCAACCCCTCTCACCCCGATATAGTAGAAAACCTAGGTAACCAATATTTACATGGAACACGTACACCTAGACTTCAACCAAATGACCGACCCGACATTGTTACTGCGACTTTTAAACTACACACAGACGAATTCTACAAGGACATGAGGTTTGTATTCGGTGAGCAGGAGGCCATCACTAGCGTCATCGAGTTCCAGAAGAGAGGTCTGCCACATACTCATTTAGCGTTATGGCTTAGAGGTGAGCATAAGTTGAAGAGAGTCGATCAGATAGATAGATTTATTAGAGCTGAGATTCCCGATCCCGAGTTAGAGCCAGAGTTATATAATATTGTAAGTACAACGATGATGCACCAGTGCTCCCCAGGTCGCTGTTTGCAACAAGGCAACCCCAACTGTACCAAAGGCTTCCCTAAGGACTTTGCGGACAGTACTAGCTTCGACAGTGACACTGGGAGAGTCATCTACAAGCGCAGGAAGGATGGACCTCGCATCGATCAGGGGAATGGTAATTATCTGGATAATAGGTACGTTGTCCCCTACAATCCTTACCTCTTGCTAAAATATAGGTCACACATTAACACAGAGGCTTGCATGTCAGTTAGTTCAATTAAGTATCTTTTTAAATACATACATAAAGGTTATGATAGTGCGTACTTAGAGAAAACGGTAGGTTCACGTGATCAATTAGACGAGATTCGCGAATACGTCGACTGCCGATACCTTGCTGCAATGGAGGCTGTTTGGCGTATTCGTGAATTTCCTTTGTGTTCAAAAAGTCACGCTATTGTGAGACTTGCGATACACCTAGAAAACAACCATGTAATACATTTTCGTGCAGGTGAGCTTCCAGATGACGTGTTAGAGCGGGACTCTGGAACCACCTTGACTCATTGGTTCACCCTTAACGCAAAGGATCACTCTGCACGTAATCATCTCTACAGCGAAGTACCCTTTTATTATACATATTCTACTAAGAAAGGTTGGGTCCCTAGAAAAAGAAGTGTAGGTGATACTGAGATCTTGAAAATTGTTCCTAGAATTTACTATGTATCCCCCAGGGACTCAGAGCGATTTTATCTTCGTTTGATTTTACTGCGATCCCGCGGTGCTACCTCTTTCAGGGACTTGAAGACTTTCGAGGGGATTGTTTATGATTCCTTTGAGGCCACATGTCGAGCTATGGGACTTCTAGAGTCTGACCAGACTTGGCTCGATTGCATGTCAGAAGCGAAATTGACTTCTACACCAAGTCAACTTCGCTTTTTATTCGTAACACTACTGGCGCATTGTAACACTTCCTCTCCTTTAGAAATCTGGGATAACTTCAAGGACCCAATGTCTGAAGACTTCATACACTACCATGGTCTATCAGATGAGGAATCTCATCAACACGCCTTAATGAGTATTCACTCTTCGTTAATGTCAACTTATCGTATCCCAATAACTAACTTTAGCTTTGATTTACCCTCCCCATTTACACCACTTACTACTACTACATCTGACCATGACATTGACAACTACACACGCATGGCCGAGGATAACTTGGAGAAGCTGAACGAAGAACAAAAGTTCATAGCTGACACAATTATCAACGAGCTTTCCTATGGAGCAACCCCCTCCTTTGACAGACCCCGCATCTACTTCATTAATGCAAGTGGCGGATGCGGGAAAACGTTCTTAGCCAATACCCTGTCCATGTATTGCATTGCCAATTCACTCAAATTCGCAAATTCTGCATGGACAGGGATTGCAGGAACACTTTTGATAGCAGGGACAACTTTGTGCTCATTGTTCAAGTTGCCTGTGCCTATCAATAGTACCTCTACATGTTCTGTTAGACCTACTTCGACATATGCTGATCACCTCCGTTCCCTCAGTTTGATATTTATAGATGAGGCAAGCATGATACCGCTGGATGCACTTAGAGCCATCGACATCCTGCTGCGTGACATCACCAATAACAGTGTACCATTCGGTGGAAAATTGATTTTAATGGCGGGCGATTTTCGTCAAACTCTCCCCATTGTTCCCAGGGCATCCGCTCCTGTCATTCTTGAAAACTGTATTTTCAGGTCGCCCCTTTGGAAATACGTGACAGAGATAAAACTTACAGAGAATGTGCGAGCAGACCCTTATGAGATTGCCTTCAAGACCTGGCTGTTGAAGTTGGGCGATGGAACCCTCACCAGCGCTGAAGGCACTCGAGGTGAAGTTGACATTCCTACCGACTGTAACTTTACTAACGACATTGCTACCTCCGTTTTTCCTGATTTTAACACTGACCGATCTAAAGCTGTCATTGTAACACCACTGAATGATGATGCAGACAAACTTAATGATATGATTTTAGACAGATATGAACCACAAACATTACCCAGGGAGTACTTGAGTGTTGATCGAGTTGTTGAGGACGAGAACACTCAAGTCCGACAAGTCACCACAGAGTTTCTCAACAGTTTACGTATCAGCGGACTACCTCCTCACCTACTCAAGCTCAAACAAGGTTGTACTGTAATGCTATTGAGAAATTTAGATCCTAAGAATGGCCTGTGCAATGGTACTCGATTACAAGTAGTTATGATGGGTATAAATGTTTTGAAGGTTAAGATTGTGAGTGGTAACAGTAATTTTATAGGCAACGAGGCTTTTATTCCACGCATTAAATTATGTCCCTCCGATACTGCTTTTCCCTTCAGATTCGAACGTTTGCAATTCCCTATCATTCTGTCCTACTGCATTACCATTAACAAGTCACAAGGTCAGGAGTTTGATACTGTTGGAATCTACCTACCTTCCCCAGTCTTCTCACATGGCCAGCTCTACGTTGCATTCTCAAGGGCTAAGCGGTATAGTAGCATCTTCATTCAGGTAAACAATGGTATTTCGCAACGCTTCGACATAGGTAATAGCTTAGTTAGGACTATAAATGTTGTTTATGATGTTAATGTTCGTTAATTTATTTATTTATTATCTTTTTTCCAATGATCTTATCAATCTTCGATTGTGCCAAGTGAGGGCACCCACATATTTCCAAAAAATTATCCAATTTCTAATTAAAATTCACTTTCTGATTCTAAATGTTCTCAACATGTACTAAAATTCACGTAAAATTCCAAAATATGTGGGTGTAAACTGCAATTCAGAATCCCAATGTCTGAACACGATCACGAATGTGTAGAATGATTGTATAATAAACTACTATAAATCCCATTGAAATCCCCTTTTTTATACGGTTTCTCCAACACCAAATAATTACCTCCTCCATTTCCCTCAGGTTGATTTTTATTGCTGCCTCTTCATTTACATAGGCACCTGCTGTGGATGCTATAATACTATCAAGACAGTACAACCAAGACAGTACAACGAGATCTGAAATGTTATTCTGCAGTTCTCTCTCTCAAGTGAGTGGGGTTATGGACTCTCTTAACGAAAAGCCTGTGATCTCGAAGTGTTCCAGAGTAGGTGCTGCTGCTGATGGAAAAGTTAGACATGTCGTTGTCTGATTTCTCTTCTGAGGAAGGCCAGGGAGCTCAAGACTACAACATCCTACTCCTAGGTCTTTTTAGAGCCTGATAGGACTCTTGAACAGAGGGTAGAGAGAAAGAGAACACTGAGTGAGTTGAGAAGGTCACATCCTGAGGGACGTTTTGTGATTAGGGGTGGAGTAATACAATGTGTGTATGACTCTAGGTGTCGCCTGTCATATATTTGTTCATAATGGACTGTAACTTTTCCACTGTTCTGCATACTATAATATTCCTCTCAACCTTATAATCGTGTTCTACTAATTTCGTACAAGTTATTTTCCAGACGCATGATAAGATATCAAGTAATCATACGGTCGCGGTCCCCGTTGTGCCACACAAATGTGCCACACCACTGAGCTGTACATGTGTGCGTGCGGACTAATACTAAAAAGCTATTTAATTCCACATTGGCTCCTAAGTATTTTGCGCGCGCATCTATCTTTCACCAATAAAATAAATTTGCGCGCCCCAATTTCGTTGCGCGTTCTGAGTTCGCGCGAACGTACCCACAAATTAGGCGTTCGGTTTCGCGCTCTACAGACATACCATTGTCCACTCGCAAATCGTAAACCGCAAAGTTATTCCAACATGTTCCATTCTTCAAATATCACCATCAACGTTTTATTCTTTTAAAGGATTTATTTATGAAGGAGACATTATCATGTTTACCCCAATCTGCATCACTTCTATTCATCCATCCTTTATTCATACATCCTTTATCAAGCTTATCAATTGATTACTCATTGTTTTAAAACATTTTCTATCAAGGTAAACATTTTTTTTTTCATTAGCAATACCAAATTGCATACACCAACCACCATTTGAACCAACTTCTCTCGAATTCAAATATTTAACACTCATCTCTCTATCTCCACAGATGGAAGTTGATATGCGGATGCCCTCCCAGGAAGTCCCACACTCCGCAACATCCACGGGGACCCAAACAGGCTCAACCCTAATAGATGACTTTATCAGGGTTAAGAGGGAGAATGCCATACTGCGGCGGCAGCTTTGCATAATCCGCAAAGCAGTAGGTTGTAGGGGCACGGGGAAGCAGGGTCGAACACGGCAAGCAGTAGGGCAACTTCCCTCTTAACCCTATTAAAATATATTTCATTGTAACTATTATATGATTTTATTTTGATGAACTGTTTGTTTATATTCGTCTCCAATCTTTGACGGAAATGTGACACCCTATCGTCAGTGTGTGTGTGTTCCGTCAGTGTGCATTATAGAGTGAGGCAGAGAGACAGACAGAGTGTAAGTCATAAAATTTGGTATACAGGGTGTCCTACTGTCTTTGCATCACCTGTGATTTTGTGTCATGACCGGGCTCCATTAAACTAACCAAAACTCATTGAAAATTGGTCAAAATCGTTCTAACAAAAACCAGTGTTCCAGAGAATTGTCTGGCAAACATTTTGGTGGCGTTCCAAGTCTTACCTTTCGTCATATATTTCGTCGTAAAGTCAAAAATACGTGTTCATGAAATCCGACCGGGGTTCACGTGTTCACGTTTTGAAAAATTCACAAATGCAAAGTTGCTCGGATCACATTGTCATCAACAAATGGGTAAAATGATAACTAGGTAAGTTGCTAGGTCCGGAGAAATGACAGAGCTATGGTGAAAAATTGTGCCAAATGGTTTGGGTCTACGTTCTACTTCAAGTTGAAGTTCAACGGCCACCGTTAAAATCTGGGTAGTGCACTGACAAACGGTTTTTTAGGGTTAGGGCTAAAGTAAGGTTAGGGTTAGGGTTAGGGTTTGGGCGCCCAGATCGTAACGGCTCCCTACTTCAACGGGCTTTCTAGAGTGTCTTATGACTGTCTAAGGCCTCTGTTAATGTGTAGGATACGCAAGTGATCTATCTCAACCCTATCAATAATCTTCAAAACAGGGCGATACCTGATACCACTTTTCAAAACGTGAATTTCATGAACACGTACTTTTTACTTTACGACGATATATCTGACGAAAGGTAATATTTGGAACGTCAATCTTCCCACCAAAATGTTCGCCAGACAATTATTCAGAACCATGGTTTTTGTTAGAACCATTTTGACAATTTTTTTGATGAGTTTTTGTTAGTTTAATGGAGCCCTGTCATGACCCAAAATCACATGTGATTCAAAGACATTCTTTTGCAAAAAGTCTCAGTGCCCGAAACAAAAACACCTATGCTGATACTATTCGATACATCAGACAAAGGCTAGCTTTTTGCCTGTTGAAGACGACCATCATCAGTCTTAGAAGATACCAAGGAAGGCGTCCATGTCGAGTGGATGACAGTGTGGACTACAACCTGCTCTATCTGCAGTAGAGGAAGAAGACATAAATTTGATTGTTATTCTTTTTTGATTTTGGACCGCACATAAAAAAAAGACAGTGGGACACCCTGTATTACCCTTACCCTTTACCTATACCCCCGGGCTAAAAACATTTTTCTTGCATTTTCCAAGTCCCAAGAAATCACTTTCACATCACACCACTTCCACCATACCGTGCTTGATGTACACTCTCCCTCGATGATTTCCCAATTCAGTTTTTCATATTTATTTATGTATATTGTCAAAAGCTACCCATTCTGAAACTTTTAAACTTGCATAATTGATTGTTTCAATCAAAAATCAAAATGCACTGTTTTAGCACTGTTTCTAAAATCGACGACTTGAGACTTGAGAGTCTCAACACATTCTCTTAATGGAAAAGAGTGTTTCAACCCTGAAAACGATTTAAAACTTTGTGTGTAGAAAGACGCTAAAGGGGTTCAAACTACTAGGTCACCTGTGACACAAAGGGTTAACTTCAATCAGGGTTAACTTCAATCACCATGCTAACGTAACACGTTAAGTTGATTGCGGAGTAATGAAATCGTGTTTTCTTATACTCCACGCGAGCGCGCGCGCGATATTTTTGTACGGTGGCGCGCGTTTCAACTCTCCAAAGTTTCGCGCGTTACAAATCTTTGCACTTATTTTTATGAAGGAGTTCAGATAAAATTTGCTAAAAGATTTTCAACTATTGTCAAAAAGACTCCCCCTGTCCCTTGGTTAAAAAATTTGACTATATTCACTTTGACATCGTTTTTTTGCTTTTTAATGAGTTACCTTCGATTTGACTTATTCATTTGACATTTTCATACAACATGCCATTTTATAGCAAACATGTCAAACTCAAACACCATTACCGATGAGGAAATAATACGTATTCTGAATGAATCATGGTCCTCTGTAAGTACAAATGCAAAATCGACCAAACTTCTCTTCCAATCGTGATAATATTTATACATATATTACAGCAAACTACTTTTTCAGCTGGAGGAATACGTGGTAGCTACATCCAGCGCCCAACCCCCGGCCCCGACTGTCAGTGTCACAAAAAAAAGAAAATTGGGGAAAAAACTAAAAAAAATTAAAAAACAGAAGAAATAGAAAGGGATTTTATGTATGTATAAATAATTGTATTTTATCATTAAAAATAAATTCTTTGAGTTTCACTTATCTTCCAATTCCAATTCCATTCAAAAACTAAAAGGTTCATCTTATTGCTACTATTCCCACTCTTTCACTTGCAGTCTACAGTGTACACTCTACACTCTACACTCTACTAATAATTAACCAAAGCTTTGGAAAGGGGTGATACACATGCTCATAAAAAAAAGGGAAACTTCGAACTTTACCGCGAAACTTCAAACCGCGAAACTTCACTGTCTTTCACTCATTTGAGTTTTTATCGCGTGCGACTAACTGCAACCAGCAACCTCAGTGTTTCCCCCCATCTACTGGGTCAGCACACGTACGGCGTCTGGATCCCCGACATAAGCCTCTTCTGCATCAAACATGGGTTGTCTCAATATCCGCCTGTGTGATAGGGAGGATTTATTAACA
>AVPN01002177.1:0-13208 GCA_000695325.1 Pleurobrachia bachei | reverse complement strand
CCTGAGAAGGAGGAAACTAAGAAGAAGGAGAAGAAAAGTAGGAAAAAGAGCAAAAAGAAGAAGAAGGAGAAACATGAGTCAGATTCGGAGGAGGAGATGGAGAAAAGAGAGCAGTCGGAGAGCACCAAGAAACCTGAGAAAAAGTCAGGGGCAGCAGAAAAGTCGGGTTCAGATTCGGATATAAGTGAGGATGAGCTGGAAAAGCGGAGAAACAAGTTGTTGGAAGAACTCTCCAAACACTGAGAGAGAAGGAGAGAGGAGGGCAGAATGAGGGACAGGGAGAGAGACTGACTGAGAAACGCACAAACAAGTGTTTTATAAGAGCGAGAGATCAGGATTCTGGTGTTGACTGATGACGTCATATAATACAGTGTTTTGTTGTCCGCGTTTTAATGTGCTTTATTATCCTTTATTGCTACAACATTCACAATGAAAGTGTTTACCTTGGTGGGATGGTTTCCATGGTGATGGATAATGGATGAAGTGTTCATGGGTACCAGATACACTGTTCCAACCCACATTTTCTAACTAATTTTTCTCCCTAATCCATGTGTTAGTTTGTTATGAAAATCTTGATAAATAGTGGAATTGTCAAGAAAGCAAAACATATTCTAGTGGAAAAGAACAAATATGTGTGTAAGTAACTCTAATTAGTCTCTAACTCTCTCTTGTCTTTCCATAAAATATTGTTCTCTCTTTTCAAAAAACAAACCCATTCCGTTTCTTTGATTATTGTCACATCATTATTTCTGAATCTATTCCCAGGTGCACTATTCTATGTCGCGGGTGTAATAGGTCTCTCTCTGTTTGCTGATATCCGTGTAAACCAAAACACCTTTGTCTCGGAAAATGCCCTCTTGCCTGGTTATGTCATCACCAAGTACCAGAATCAAGCTGTGAGTTTATTGTTAGTTTGTTTCACTTTTACAAGTAAAAATCTCTTTTTAGTTCGTTGTTAGTTCGTCCGCTCTAAAGACACTAATCATTGTATCTGAAACTATGCAACTCAAAAACACCCGATTGTTGTTTTCAGATGGCCTCATCTTTGGAGCTCCAGTTCTCTCGACTAAAGGGCGCTGAGGAGAAAAAAAGATGGATTAGTGATCAGTTTAGTATGCTGGGACTGGAAGTATATACCCAGAATTTCACTGTCACTAGACCCTTACATCAAGATACGGTAATTATAGTAATCTCTGATTAATCTCTGATTTATACTATCTTCAAAACTGCTTATTAAACACACACGGTATAAGATTCCTCTCTCTTTTGCCAATCGTAGCCGATAGGTAAATCCAATTGAGAACTGAGAGAGGGTTAAAAAAGATACCAGCTTTAAACTTACGGGATGTTTAGAGCTGGTATCTAGTATCTTGAAAGTGACTTACCCTCACCCATGGCAGGTGTCTGGAGAGAATGTATACTCAGTGTACCGTGCCCCCAAAACAGCCAGTGCGGAAGCCATCGTGTTCTCAACTAGCCTGAAGGAGGGGGAGCCAAACCATGCTGTCCCCCTAATGCTGTCCGTTGCCCACCTCATATCTCATCAGACTATCTGGGCAAAAGATGTTATATTTCTGGTAATTAACTTAGTCATTTTTTCTGCTAATTAGTCCATGACTCATGTTGTAATTTATAATTATTAGTTATTAATTAATTAATTACTACTTATATTGATATCCATGTTATGTCACGTCCTAACTTACGTCAGACAGGTTGCTGAATATTCATGTAATACTAACTAAATACTCTCACTCTGCCAGGTTGCTGAGAAAGAGGAGTATGGAATTGGTGCATGGCTATCAGGGTATCATGATATCTCCTCTCCCCTCATCGCTGCATCCCCAATACTCACCCATTCAGGTAGCGTGGGTCATTGCGGGTTGCCAAAGGCAACTTGCCATGGTGACAAATAGTGACACACCCTAACCCTCGCCAATTTGGGTAACTTTTCATTGGTTTTTGGACTCAAACTGTAATTGAGTCTGAAACCCAATAAAATGGTATTACCCGAATGGCCAAGGATTGGGGCACATCATCATATGTCACCATGGTATATCTGAATTAAGGTAATTTGCGTCGGATCATTCTTACACCTCCCGCACTCACTCATCACCCACACTAACGCACACTCACTCACAGTTCACACTCACACTCACTCATACTGTGCCACTTATAAACCTTCCCACCTTTTCACCTTTGAAGCCACCTAACCTCTCACCTCTCATCTTCCTTTGTTTATCTTTTGGTGGTATCATCGCGGGGACTATCGGTAACATACGTGGCGTGGCAGGTAACACACGTGGCGTGGCAGGTAACGCACGTGGCGTGGCAGGTAACATACGTGGTGTGGCAGTCAGCGTAGGGTCGGGAATTTTTGGTAACCTACGTGGCGTGGCTGGGTCGGGGAACCGGTAAAATGCTCCATTCTCCATCTCTGTTTCCGTGTTGGAACATCTCACGATCAGAGTCCTCCCTATCTCCCAGTCTATATCGGGACATTTCAGTTTTACTGTACCCACCGAGATGGATTTGGGCTGGTCTTTATAAAATTGGACCCTGGGAAATATAACTGATAATTGGAGTCCTAGACAATGAGATCCTCTCAGATCTTGTACTGGATTTACGTGAAAGTTGAAACATGTGTAGGCCCTACAATGTAGGGGGTGGGGTTGCCGTGATGATAACACACCCCCTCCCCCATCTCTACCCCCATATACACTGTATATGGGGGTAGAGATGTATATTATACAGTGTACATTGTACACTGTACATTGTACAGTATGACGTACCTCCAAACACGATAGTCCTCTGTTTCCCATAGAATATCTCTACTAAAGAGCTGGGCATGGTGTCTGCAATAATTCCCATTAATTTCAATGTTTTGGGCGGGTTGGGAGACACCTTGTACAGTTACAGATACCTGGGGAGAGAGGTTAATCCCAGTAGTAAGTTGCTTTTTCTAATGGGGCAAATGGGGCATGGGCAAGTCAGGCATCCAAAATAACAGCATAAGCACATACCAATAAGTTTGTAGGGTGATCAGTTTTAACAAGAACAGTCAGACTATCGCTTTCATCTCCTACACAGTGTACATCGAACAACTCTATATCTGTCCCAAACTCAATTGGATTGTCTGTTCCTCCCTCTATCCAGCCTTCTGAAATGTTAGCATTTTTCACACTGTATTTTATTTCACGCTCTGTGACGGTTCGGCACTCGGCAGATTACTGATCAAGTTAGATTGTTAGAAATCATAATCAGCCTGAAATTTCCGTCAACTTACCTTGTGTAGTATTCTCGGGGATACAAAGAAAAGCGTGAAACAGAAACAAAACCAAAATCATATCACAACTTTCTATTGCTACAACTTTCAATTTTTCTACCTCCAAAGCAATCATCTCAAGCCACGATTTAGTTATTGATTTCCTTTTCCCGCGTGACCCACGTGTGAAAAAATCAAAGAAACGTGGCGCCATGTGACTTGTTCTCCGATAAATATCTAAATTTTCCACAGATTTCAGTTTTCACAAAATCAAAACTAATCCTTCACAGAATAGAAAGATCAGCCGAATTTGAAAATCCCAGAGTTTTATCCATGCTTTATTTCAGGCGGCATACAGGCGGCTCTTCACCTGAATTTGCCCTACTACAACTTCGACTACCTTCGCATGCAAGTAGAAGCAATTAATGGGCAATTACCGGACATCGACTTGGTAATTATTTGTGTGTTACAATCATTTGATGGGTGGACGATACTTTTTATATTTAACTCTTCGCTCTTTCACGCAAGTTATCGGGTTAGCGGTTTGGGATTCACCTCGTCACACCGCTCCTAGAGCCAACCAACTAAACATGTATCTCCTGCTCAGGTAGTGCTAGTGAGACAGATTTGTCGACAGGAGCACCTCCAACTGCTACTCAGGGATAACGCTCACGATCCGGGTGATTTCTTGGGAAACTTACAGGTACAATAGCTGAGTTACTGTTACTGTATGTCCCTTTGGATGACAGGGAGCAACTATCTATTGAATCAAGATTCAAGGTGTCCACTAAATCTGGGTCCGAATTATGTGTTACTGTTTCTCCCTACCATCGTTTTTATTTCCATTAAATTGTCTCTCACATTAATAACTCTTTTTAGGGAGTTCATCGTGTAAAACAATCAATTATTCTTTTCTAAAGCCCTCTCTCTCTCCTGTTCAGGGTTTGTATGCGAATATGGCGTGGCAGGCTCTTGAAAGAAGAGTATGGAATTGGAGCATGGTTATCCAGGTATCATGATATCTCCTCTCCCCTCATCGCTGCATCTCCAATCCTCACCCATTCAGGTAGCGTGGGGGTTGCCATGGTGAATGCTGATCCACCCCAATCCTTACACATTCGGTTATCATCATGTAAACATGGGCCGAATAGGTAAGGATTGGGGTGTATCACAATTTGTCACCTTGACATATAATAAATATTCTGCTTGTATCTGAATTAAGGTAATTTGTGTCTCCTCATTTTCACCACTCTCACCATTCACCAATTTCACTCGTACAATCACGCATCACTGTGCCCTTTACCTGTAACCCTTAGTAACCTGGTGCAGCGCTATCACACATATAAACCTCAAAACTTTCTACCTTTGAAACCATCTAACCTCTCACCTCTCATCTTCCTTTGTTTGTCTTTTGGTGGTATCATCGCGGGGACTATCGGTAACATACGTGGCGTGGCAGGTAACACACGTGGCGTGGCAGGTAACGCACGTGGCGTGGCAGGTAACATACGTGGTGTGGCAGTCAGCGTAGGGTCGGGAATTTTTGGTAACCTACGTGGCGTGGCTGGGTCGGGGAACCGGTAAAATGCTCCATTCTCCATCTCTGTTTCCGTGTTGGAACATCTCACGATCAGAGTCCTCCCTATCTCCCAGTCTATATCGGGACATTTCAGTTTTACTGTACCCACCGAGATGGATTTGGGCTGGTCTTTATAAAATTGGACCCTGGGAAATATAACTGATAATTGGAGTCCTAGACAATGAGATCCTCTCAGATCTTGTACTGGATTTACGTGAAAGTTGAAACATGTGTAGGCCCTACAATGTAGGGGGTGGGGTTGCCGTGATGATAACACACCCCCTCCCCCATCTCTACCCCCATATACACTGTATATGGGGGTAGAGATGTATATTATACAGTGTACATTGTACACTGTACATTGTACAGTATGACGTACCTCCAAACACGATAGTCCTCTGTTTCCCATAGAATATCTCTACTAAAGAGCTGGGCATGGTGTCTGCAATAATTCCCATTAATTTCAATGTTTTGGGCGGGTTGGGAGACACCTTGTACAGTTACAGATACCTGGGGAGAGAGGTCCTGAGAAGGAGGAAACTAAGAAGAAGGAGAAGAAAAGTAGGAAAAAGAGCAAAAAGAAGAAGAAGGAGAAACATGAGTCAGATTCGGAGGAGGAGATGGAGAAAAGAGAGCAGTCGGAGAGCACCAAGAAACCTGAGAAAAAGTCAGGGGCAGCAGAAAAGTCGGGTTCAGATTCGGATATAAGTGAGGATGAGCTGGAAAAGCGGAGAAACAAGTTGTTGGAAGAACTCTCCAAACACTGAGAGAGAAGGAGAGAGGAGGGCAGAATGAGGGACAGGGAGAGAGACTGACTGAGAAACGCACAAACAAGTGTTTTATAAGAGCGAGAGATCAGGATTCTGGTGTTGACTGATGACGTCATATAATACAGTGTTTTGTTGTCCGCGTTTTAATGTGCTTTATTATCCTTTATTGCTACAACATTCACAATGAAAGTGTTTACCTTGGTGGGATGGTTTCCATGGTGATGGATAATGGATGAAGTGTTCATGGGTACCAGATACACTGTTCCAACCCACATTTTCTAACTAATTTTTCTCCCTAATCCATGTGTTAGTTTGTTATGAAAATCTTGATAAATAGTGGAATTGTCAAGAAAGCAAAACATATTCTAGTGGAAAAGAACAAATATGTGTGTAAGTAACTCTAATTAGTCTCTAACTCTCTCTTGTCTTTCCATAAAATATTGTTCTCTCTTTTCAAAAAACAAACCCATTCCGTTTCTTTGATTATTGTCACATCATTATTTCTGAATCTATTCCCAGGTGCACTATTCTATGTCGCGGGTGTAATAGGTCTCTCTCTGTTTGCTGATATCCGTGTAAACCAAAACACCTTTGTCTCGGAAAATGCCCTCTTGCCTGGTTATGTCATCACCAAGTACCAGAATCAAGCTGTGAGTTTATTGTTAGTTTGTTTCACTTTTACAAGTAAAAATCTCTTTTTAGTTCGTTGTTAGTTCGTCCGCTCTAAAGACACTAATCATTGTATCTGAAACTATGCAACTCAAAAACACCCGATTGTTGTTTTCAGATGGCCTCATCTTTGGAGCTCCAGTTCTCTCGACTAAAGGGCGCTGAGGAGAAAAAAAGATGGATTAGTGATCAGTTTAGTATGCTGGGACTGGAAGTATATACCCAGAATTTCACTGTCACTAGACCCTTACATCAAGATACGGTAATTATAGTAATCTCTGATTAATCTCTGATTTATACTATCTTCAAAACTGCTTATTAAACACACACGGTATAAGATTCCTCTCTCTTTTGCCAATCGTAGCCGATAGGTAAATCCAATTGAGAACTGAGAGAGGGTTAAAAAAGATACCAGCTTTAAACTTACGGGATGTTTAGAGCTGGTATCTAGTATCTTGAAAGTGACTTACCCTCACCCATGGCAGGTGTCTGGAGAGAATGTATACTCAGTGTACCGTGCCCCCAAAACAGCCAGTGCGGAAGCCATCGTGTTCTCAACTAGCCTGAAGGAGGGGGAGCCAAACCATGCTGTCCCCCTAATGCTGTCCGTTGCCCACCTCATATCTCATCAGACTATCTGGGCAAAAGATGTTATATTTCTGGTAATTAACTTAGTCATTTTTTCTGCTAATTAGTCCATGACTCATGTTGTAATTTATAATTATTAGTTATTAATTAATTAATTACTACTTATATTGATATCCATGTTATGTCACGTCCTAACTTACGTCAGACAGGTTGCTGAATATTCATGTAATACTAACTAAATACTCTCACTCTGCCAGGTTGCTGAGAAAGAGGAGTATGGAATTGGTGCATGGCTATCAGGGTATCATGATATCTCCTCTCCCCTCATCGCTGCATCCCCAATACTCACCCATTCAGGTAGCGTGGGTCATTGCGGGTTGCCAAAGGCAACTTGCCATGGTGACAAATAGTGACACACCCTAACCCTCGCCAATTTGGGTAACTTTTCATTGGTTTTTGGACTCAAACTGTAATTGAGTCTGAAACCCAATAAAATGGTATTACCCGAATGGCCAAGGATTGGGGCACATCATCATATGTCACCATGGTATATCTGAATTAAGGTAATTTGCGTCGGATCATTCTTACACCTCCCGCACTCACTCATCACCCACACTAACGCACACTCACTCACAGTTCACACTCACACTCACTCATACTGTGCCACTTATAAACCTTCCCACCTTTTCACCTTTGAAGCCACCTAACCTCTCACCTCTCATCTTCCTTTGTTTATCTTTTGGTGGTATCATCGCGGGGACTATCGGTAACATACGTGGCGTGGCAGGTAACACACGTGGCGTGGCAGGTAACGCACGTGGCGTGGCAGGTAACATACGTGGTGTGGCAGTCAGCGTAGGGTCGGGAATTTTTGGTAACCTACGTGGCGTGGCTGGGTCGGGGAACCGGTAAAATGCTCCATTCTCCATCTCTGTTTCCGTGTTGGAACATCTCACGATCAGAGTCCTCCCTATCTCCCAGTCTATATCGGGACATTTCAGTTTTACTGTACCCACCGAGATGGATTTGGGCTGGTCTTTATAAAATTGGACCCTGGGAAATATAACTGATAATTGGAGTCCTAGACAATGAGATCCTCTCAGATCTTGTACTGGATTTACGTGAAAGTTGAAACATGTGTAGGCCCTACAATGTAGGGGGTGGGGTTGCCGTGATGATAACACACCCCCTCCCCCATCTCTACCCCCATATACACTGTATATGGGGGTAGAGATGTATATTATACAGTGTACATTGTACACTGTACATTGTACAGTATGACGTACCTCCAAACACGATAGTCCTCTGTTTCCCATAGAATATCTCTACTAAAGAGCTGGGCATGGTGTCTGCAATAATTCCCATTAATTTCAATGTTTTGGGCGGGTTGGGAGACACCTTGTACAGTTACAGATACCTGGGGAGAGAGGTTAATCCCAGTAGTAAGTTGCTTTTTCTAATGGGGCAAATGGGGCATGGGCAAGTCAGGCATCCAAAATAACAGCATAAGCACATACCAATAAGTTTGTAGGGTGATCAGTTTTAACAAGAACAGTCAGACTATCGCTTTCATCTCCTACACAGTGTACATCGAACAACTCTATATCTGTCCCAAACTCAATTGGATTGTCTGTTCCTCCCTCTATCCAGCCTTCTGAAATGTTAGCATTTTTCACACTGTATTTTATTTCACGCTCTGTGACGGTTCGGCACTCGGCAGATTACTGATCAAGTTAGATTGTTAGAAATCATAATCAGCCTGAAATTTCCGTCAACTTACCTTGTGTAGTATTCTCGGGGATACAAAGAAAAGCGTGAAACAGAAACAAAACCAAAATCATATCACAACTTTCTATTGCTACAACTTTCAATTTTTCTACCTCCAAAGCAATCATCTCAAGCCACGATTTAGTTATTGATTTCCTTTTCCCGCGTGACCCACGTGTGAAAAAATCAAAGAAACGTGGCGCCATGTGACTTGTTCTCCGATAAATATCTAAATTTTCCACAGATTTCAGTTTTCACAAAATCAAAACTAATCCTTCACAGAATAGAAAGATCAGCCGAATTTGAAAATCCCAGAGTTTTATCCATGCTTTATTTCAGGCGGCATACAGGCGGCTCTTCACCTGAATTTGCCCTACTACAACTTCGACTACCTTCGCATGCAAGTAGAAGCAATTAATGGGCAATTACCGGACATCGACTTGGTAATTATTTGTGTGTTACAATCATTTGATGGGTGGACGATACTTTTTATATTTAACTCTTCGCTCTTTCACGCAAGTTATCGGGTTAGCGGTTTGGGATTCACCTCGTCACACCGCTCCTAGAGCCAACCAACTAAACATGTATCTCCTGCTCAGGTAGTGCTAGTGAGACAGATTTGTCGACAGGAGCACCTCCAACTGCTACTCAGGGATAACGCTCACGATCCGGGTGATTTCTTGGGAAACTTACAGGTACAATAGCTGAGTTACTGTTACTGTATGTCCCTTTGGATGACAGGGAGCAACTATCTATTGAATCAAGATTCAAGGTGTCCACTAAATCTGGGTCCGAATTATGTGTTACTGTTTCTCCCTACCATCGTTTTTATTTCCATTAAATTGTCTCTCACATTAATAACTCTTTTTAGGGAGTTCATCGTGTAAAACAATCAATTATTCTTTTCTAAAGCCCTCTCTCTCTCCTGTTCAGGGTTTGTATGCGAATATGGCGTGGCAGGCTCTTGGAAAAGTTGCCTCCCCTCACTCTCTCTACCACCCTTACAATATACACGCAGTGGGGGTTACCTCTGAGAAAGGGTCACGCAGAAACAGGTAACTTACAGTCAGTGAGAACTGTGCTTACAAATGAAACCAAATATACTGCATCAGGTATATTTTCTTACCCGGTATATAATTTCTTTTATAGAAAAACTTAGTCCTGTTCATCTTTTGTTTCGGCACATGTTTCTCACACGTGGTTTCACAGCAAAAAAGACAATACCACTCACACTACACTTTTTAGCCGCAGCACTGAAGATCGCATTTCACATCATTCAAAACTGAAAGGGTTAGTTGATTGTTAGCACTAGTCTGTTATTTTCTAACCCTGCCCTCCTTTTCACTATTTTGAAAAGAGGGCTTTGGCCTTTCTCACATTTCTGAAACTGTGCTCTCATTCTTGCAGTCCTATAAACCTATTTTCCTCTAAACCTCACGAAAACCTCACGTTCCCTCTCCAGGTACTCGTGGCAGCACATTGGACGATTTTCTGAGAGCGTGTTGAGGAGTATCAATAATTTGGAGGAGCAATTTCACACTGCTTACTATTTCTATCTATTGGTTAGTGCCATCATTGAGTAGTTAAATTTAGCTCAATTATGAAAAATAATATCAGCGAACTAAATTATATGTTCCAACTTTTCAAATCATAACGCAAATAATATTGTTCATGTCAAATTATTATTCATGTTGTTTATTTTCAGCCGTGCATAGAGAGGTTTGTCTGTCTTGGTGTTTACATGGCCCCGTGTGGCCTAATTCTAGCCGCTCCGGCCGCTAAAATTCTGGGTCTCTGGCTGACCTGCGGCACGACCATTGAAGTGGGAGAGAAGTCAATATTTTACAAGGACCGAGGTATGGTATTATAGTTCTAGCCACGTGATCCTTTCCTAATTTTAGGATTATTTCTTGTCTTGCCTTGCTTGAACATCTCTCTTTGTTCTGGACAAATTAGTATGTTGTATGTAGTTAGAACGGTAAAACAAATCATTACTTTTCAGTTGTGAACACGATAGATTGCGTCTACCCGTTCGTGCATGGGCTGCTCTTCGCAGTCGCTAACGAAGCTTTATCCCTGGTTTTAACCCACGACAACATCTTGCCGCTTTTGTTGGCGGCTCAAGTGGCAGTGGTTCTTAGTGGCGCCCTATTCCGACAGAGACAGGATTGGAGGCTTCACCAAGCTGTATGTGTGATGCGCGCAGCGTTTAGTTTGCAGAGAAAGCAAACTGAAAATGAGTTTCAGCATCATTTCCGCGCGTCGGTTTGTTCGAACTGTTGGAAGTGTCTGCCGATGTTTTCTGTGAACCCCAAACTTGAACTTTCCGCAACAAATTACAAACAACTCTCAACTAATAACCCCCCTTTTTCAGTTTGTTCTCCTTCTTCATGTGCTCTCTATCGTGTTCCTATCCATGCTGAATATCTCGCTAACGATATTTTACACACTTCCTACAACAATTGCTTTTTTGATGCAGGTAACGTGGAAAATATTGATACATTTTGATATTACCACTCGTAAGTCGTAACAATACCAAATCCAATCTGTATTTGTTGAAATATCCATTTTGGGTCTTATTGCTCTCCTCGTTGGAGCAAGATGTTATTGATTTTAATGTTCCTCTCTCCCAGGGTCCAGTTCAAAGCAATGTACTCCGGTTTCTCCAGAGATTGGTTCTAATTGCCGTTAACCCACTTGTACTTGTTGCAGTTTATGCTCAACTCTACATTGCACTACAAGTTGACAACTACAATCTGGTAGGTTCTGAGCTTCTGGGCGCCCAGTTACGATTCTGTTATCTTAGCCCTCTCTTTGTCACTTGTGTCTTGCTTTACACGGACTTACGACCGGAAAACACAAGTTCATGTTATCTCTAATCACCCTATAAATTAACTTTACAAACATAAATCTCCCCAGAGTTCATTCCTATCGGACATGGGTACAATTATAACCGGAGTACACGAGGGGAGACCCACATTCGGGCTCTGGACATGGAGTGCTTACAGTTTCCTACTCTTGCCCGTTTGGGCCTTACAATGGACAATGAAGTTACCGTGTGGTAGTGATGGGGTTGAAGGGAAGGATAAAAAGGAGTGAAGAATTGTTGTTTTAGTTTTGCTATGTTGTGATTTTCAACCAATGTATAATATTTAACATGTTGAACCAGATTTATGGTCTCTCTGGTTACAAGAATCAAGATTAATTTATTTCTCTCTTCACTTTCCAGCCATGTCCTGATGAAGACTCCAGCACGAGATCCAGCAAATCCCAACCCCCAAAGAAAAGATGAAGATTTGCCTGATTTCGGACTTTTTCTACCCAAACTTCGGTGGTGTGGAATGTCACATATATAATCTTGCTCAGAACCTCTATAAACGGGGGCACAAAGTATGAGTAGTTCCCAAATTCCCAATTGATATTTAGGAATTTTAATTGTACCCATGGTAACCCCTGATGCAGCTGTTCTTTAAAATGGTAACCATGGTAACCCCTGTTTCAGGTTATAATCCTAACACACTGTTACGATGATCGAGTGGGGGTCCGGTACTTGAAACCCTTTATCAAAGTCTACTACATCCCATTTTATATGCTCATCAGATTGGTAGGTCAAAACTCGATATCCCCTGGCCATTGACCCTTATCAATGAAAAGTTTCCTGTTTACCCCACTTTGTACAAGATCTTTTACTACCTCCACTAACCCATTCGGCAAGCGAATCATTTGTTTTGTTATGTCCATCTCTCCGCAGGTTATTCTTCCCAACTTCTTCATCTCCCTGCCTATTTTACGGCATATTTTCATCCGGGAACAGATTGAGATTGTCCACGGACATGCTGCTTTCTCGACATTTGCCCTGGACGCCTTACTTAGTGCTAAGGTAAAAGATCAACATTGTCAACTTTTAGTCAGTGGACAGTGGTATGTCATCAATTGTATGCCTTCCATTCCCAATTCCACCAGTTCTACTTCCCATTTCCTTGACATAACTCTTCCTCTTTCTCCTCTTCCTGTAGGTAATGGGCCTGACTACGGTGTTCACGGACCACTCCTTATTTGGGTTTAACGACTTTAGTGCCGTTATGACGAATAAGATGTTAGAGTTCTGTCTGGGGGATCTTGATGGGGTTGTGTGTGTTTCACATACGAGTAAAGAGAATACAGTGCTAAGGGCTAGGATACCCCCTGAGAAGGTACGAGTGAGGGATATGGATGCCTTGCTCGACTCTGAAAAAAATACCGAGATTTAAAGAAGGGTCAAACTTCTGTAGGAAACAATGTAGGAAACAATGAATCCATATTTCATGGCCTAAACAGCCATGGTATGTGTTTCATATTTATTTTCCTTCAGGTTAGGGTTATACCCAACGCAATCGACACGTCTCTCTTCGTTCCCCCTGAGGCCCGGCCCCCACACACAGAGGAAATTGTAGTGGTAGTCATGTCACGCCTTGTGTATAGAAAAGGTAAGAGGAGGGAACATTCGAGTTGACTATTTTGTTATCTGATTTAGTTTGCCAAATATGTTGTTGTTGTTGTTGTTGTGGTGCTGCGATTCGGACTATGCAGAGCA
>AVPN01002176.1:0-15175 GCA_000695325.1 Pleurobrachia bachei | reverse complement strand
TCTCTCTCTCTCTCTCTCTCTCTCTCACACACTCTCTCTCTCTCTCTCTCCCTCTCCCTACAGGTACCTATCCCTATGTAACAAGTAGCAACTGCACTGTTGGAGGTGTATGTACTGGACTCGGAATTCCACCTTCCAAAATAAGTAAATCAAAAAAGACTCGTTCCCTAAATATCCCTAATGAAATAAAATAATACGTCTCTCATTACTGATGATTCCATGTTATCATCTCTTTCTAACCTGTGACTATCTTCCCTTTTAGATGAAGTTATTGGTGTTGTAAAGGCCTACACAACCCGGGTTGGTGCT
The DNA here is from genome assembly GCA_000695325.1 of Pleurobrachia bachei. NCBI lineage: Eukaryota > Metazoa > Ctenophora > Tentaculata > Cydippida > Pleurobrachiidae > Pleurobrachia > Pleurobrachia bachei. The sequence continues at coordinate 14,866 of AVPN01002176.1, read as the reverse complement.
GGAACTTTCCCAACTGAGCTTACCGATGTAAGTTACAGTTCTCTCTTTCTCTTTTTCCCTTTGCAGTTCAACTCCTCTCACTCTCCGAGAATGTTTGTTTATGTTTCACATTTCTAGCATGTTCCATCTCGCTATCACAACATATTAACTTGATAACAAATCCACTCCTGTCGTATCCAACCCCCTTTCTCTCTATCCACGCCCCAAACAGCGAGACGTAAAGGAGAATTAAAACACAAATCCACCCTCTGTCGTGTAGAAGTCTTCCACCAGAAGATGGGGATTCCATGAAATTAATCTCACTTACCAGTAACCACCCTGAATTATACACAGGAGATCGGAAAGGCGCTAGGAGACATTGGTCACGAGTACGGTGTAACCACAGGAAGGAGGAGGAGGTGTGGGTGGTTGGATTTAATGGTACTAAGATATACTCATATGATCAACGGTTTTACTAAGTAAGAAAGTGTGTTTGTCTGTCTTTATTTGTTACGAAAATAGTGAATTATGAACTACATAATAGGGCCATTTCGAGTTGCAATTATCCAAGATTAAATAATTATAATTTGAGCTAATCCACCTAAATTTCTCCCAGGCTAGCCGTTACAAAACTTGATATCTTGGATACATTTGAGGAACTAAAAGTGTGTACTGGGTATAAGTTGGATGGGGTTGAGCTGTCGTCCTTCCCGGCAGATCACGGTCTACTGGAGAGGATTGAACCTGTTTACACCGTTTTAGAGGTATTCTAGTGTGATATTATATGTATACAGTCGGGCCCCGATTGAGGGACACCCTCGGGGGAAAGTTCAAGATTGACCACTAAATAGGGGGCCCCTAACTCGGGGTCCGACTGTATTACTCTTTCCAGAAAGTTTTAGTGACCTGTGATTGTATTGTGTTTCAATACCATGAACTCAGTATGTCTATTGTTTATGGACCTCACGCCTATGTCTATATTGTCTAACCTTTTGTTTGTTTTTGTTGGAGTTGGGCCAACTATTGTCTACTATCCGGTATATTGTACAATTGTACAAACTATAAAGTCATCTGGCCGCATTTGATTATCAAACCCTTTTGTCTGAAAAAAGTTTGTTTGGGCTGTGAAGAATTCAGATTAGCTCCTTATGGGTCAGTGATCTAAACTTCCTCTTCCCCAGGGCTGGAAATCGTCTACAATTGATTGTCGGACATACGATTCTCTTCCCGAGCAAGCAAAGACATACATCCGCTTGATAGAGGAATTTTTAGGAGTGAACGGTGAGAAATCGGGGATTAATCACAATTCAAGCTTAGTAGAACCTGAAAGATTGTGAAATAAAAGTTCTTCCGATTATTCTTGTGTTCTAACAGTTTCTCTTTTTCAGTGTGTTGGATTGGGGTTGGTCAATCTAGAGACTCCATTATTGTTGTCTGAAGATCCAGCAGCTACATCATTTACAAAACTGAAATAGAGCGTTGGATGGACGATAGAATGAAACGGAGAGAGAGATTGAGAGAGATAACTAATTTTAGCCGCATTTTTTAAATCACCCATGTTTTTAGACCCCCACTATCACCCCATATTTCACCTTTGCCAGGGGAGAGAGATGTTGTTTTTGTATGTTTGATGAAAAATGGTTTACAACCACTAACTAAATCTACTTGAACCCCCTTTTTGTGTTTAAAAGAAGTGTTTATCGTTCTCGTTAAAAACAACAAACCACTTCTGGAACTTGGTTCATTCAAACAAACCACTACTGGAACTTGGATTTGAAACATTTCATACTCTAGTACTGTAACAGGGTAACAACTCAGTTCCAATATTACCATGATATTACCATGACATTACATTGACATAACATTTACAATACAACGACAAAAAAGTATCAAAACAGATCTTGATGAGGTGAAACATTAAAACATAACTAACCATTCTTTAGACATCATGCCTGTCAGAGAGGTGTTAGAATTTACACCGAGCTCAATGTCAACATTCATAGTTATCCACGAGACTTTAGGTCAGTGTTTGAAGTTTTGTTTGATTTTTATACTGTTGTTTTTTAATTTTATACTGTTGTTTTTTGTACTTTTGTTAGTTTTTTATACTGGGCTGAGAAAAAGAGGGGCACCGGGTAGATGTCGCTAACGGGTTCATGCAATGCTCAAGATCGTTATTTATCCGACAGCTCGATTGACATATTATGGCCGACACTCTAGCTCTGCACACTCTCTCCATAAGTGTGTCCGTGTAAATTGTTACCATGACAACTCCTAATGCAGCTGCATAATAATGTCTGTATGTGTGTAGGTGCCTCTCTCTCTCTCTCTCTCTCTGATCTTACGGTAGCAGCTCCCTGCTCCAGCTAATTCAACCCTTCCTCCCCCCGAATTTTAAGGGGAGGTACTGTAGACGTAGTCTCTCACCTTTTACTTTTGTTAATTCCCCTTTTCGCAGGTATCTCCGTGTTGATAGGTTCTTGGGCCGTGTTCTTCCATCTACTAAATCTACCCACTCTCAGCAAACCTCTTAACAAACTATCAGAACATCCCTCTTACAACAGAAAGAAACAGTAAGTTACAGATGAAAAAACGGGTGTCGGGTAATCTAAATTTTCGTCCTCCGTACTGTTTTGAAAATCCGAAATCGGACGAAGGGTTTCAGCCACACATTTCTTTCTGTCGCCAGTTATTTGGACAAACGAGATGTGTGTAACACTCTGACCACCTTATCAGCCTTGAGGTTCATATTTCCTATGCGATATATTCTAATTAATCTGGTGAACTGACATACCAAACTATGTACTGAATTTCCCTTCTCTTCAATATCACATTTCAATTTAGTTACACTGTGTCTTATATTTTCACCAAAAACCCAGTTCTCCTCCCCAAATTCCATATTTTAAGCCCCCCCCCCTCTCTTCAGATGGCTAGAGAAGAGATTACCAGCACTGCAACGTCTACAGAACTCAGAAAGATTAGCTGTTTCTTTCGGACTTTCTGTAGTAGGCCGAAAAGCTGCATCTCCAGTTTTAATACCTTTAAAACTAACAGTTGCCGTGTATTTAACTCAGAGACTATTGAGAACAAACTGAGAGTGAGATGTGCCGATTTTTTTTGCTGAAATGTGAAGTCAGGTGTTACCTAACGTTTTTGACGTCAGAAGTTTTTACCGAATTTTTTGGTGTGTTGTACCCTCTCAATTGCTTTATTGCATTACAGCTTGCCATACTGATGTTATCGCTTCGTTCCATACTGTGAGTCACACAATACCACAATTATTGCTGCTGCAGATGTGCCGCTGGGGTTTTAAAAGTTCCAGCTTCTTCTTCTGTCGGGTATAGGACCACATAGACGGAGCGCGCGAGGACAGGGGATTAGAGTTGGTGGCGCTGAAAATCCGTGTGGGTGGCGCGCAGCGTGTTGTTAGGGGCCGGGATGTGTGATCCCTGGGCCACCCGGACGGCGGACCACCCCATGGAATGGTGCCATGATACAGACCCAGTCAGACAACCACGGGGCCTGGATTTGATTTCTTCATGAAATAAAAACGTACCTCAATCTATGAACATGTTGGTCCTGGTCCAAGAACAGTGAACACTGTGACAATTCAAACTAGAGAGTAGAGAGATCCAGAGATTGACATACGTTTTCTTTTATTCATGGATCATTGCAAAACACACAAAATTTAATATGGTAAATAATAAAATAAAAGGCACTACAACAGAAACAAGAGAGAGTGTCTGTTCTCCAATGGGATCGATATTGGATGTTCCGCAGATTGGGTTGTTTCATGAAAATGATAGCTACTCCCTAGCCTAGTCCTACTCTCAACTCTCTCTCTCAATTTCTCATTCTCTCTCCATTTCTCATCTTACTCTGATAGTGAAAGATCGATCGTTAAAAACACGGATATCTTACTTGTTAATCTTCCCCAGAAGAAGACCCGGAGGAGGAAGACTCGCCAGAAGATGAAGATGATGAAGACCCGTCTTTTCGTGCTGGGGGAAGACTCTTCTTGCTGGTTGATCCCTCTTTCCTGGGAGGAGAACTCTCTTTCCGAGGAGGTGATGATCGCTGTTTACCGGGTGACTTGTTTCTCCGGGCTTCTGGAGATCTGGATTTATTTCGTCCACCCGGAGACCGGGACTTATTTCGTCGTGGTGGAGAGGATTTGCTTTTAGGTCGCGGTGATGATCGCTTTCTGGGAGACCGAGATCGCTTCTGTGGGGATCTAGATCGCTTCTGTGGGGACCGAGATCGCTTCTGTGGGGACCTAGAGCGTTGTTTTCGTGGGGACCGAGAGCGCCTTTTTGGGGATCTTGACCGTTTTTGTGGGGACCGTTTTCTCGGGGATCTCTTTCTGGGTGATCTTGATCTACGAGATCGGGATGGTGGTGATTGTTTTCGGGCTGGAGACTTCTTCCTCTCACGTGGACTAGGAGAAGATCGTTTTTTGTCTTCTACGGGACTGGCTGATCTGTTTTTCGATCTCTTAACATCCTTATCCGATGTTGATTTCGTGTCATCTTTACCGGACTCAGTTCTAACCCTCGTTCCCTGATCTGGCCTATCTTTCTCCTCACCACCACTTCTCCTTCTCTCTGAATCTCGCCTCTTTTCCCTGGATTTCTTCTCAGAAGATTCTTTTTCTTCACCTCTACTAGGAGATCTTGAAGGTGCTCTTTTGGGAGATCTTGATGGTGCCCTTTTGGTTCCGTTAGAACGAGGAGCTGGGGAGGAACGACCATCGTCTGAAGAATCTTCGGAACGGTCCGCCTCCTCTCGGAGCTGTACTTCAACCTTTATACCTAGGGGAAGAGGTTTTGAGAGGAAGACCGAAAGACGGGAGACAGGAGAGGAATGCCAAGGGAAGTGTAAGAGAGGAGTTAAGAGAAAGTGATATAATCATGAAATAAAAAAGGAAGGGCAGAGAAAACACTTTTTCTCTAAAACATACCAGTTTCAGGATTAAATGCTGGTTTCTCACTCTCTCCCTCATTATCCTCTTCACTAGCTCGTCTCACCACCTTTGTCACCATTATCTTCTCCAATTTAACAGTGCTGATATTTTCCACGTTCTCGGCCACGTTATCTTCATGCTCTGAAAATGGGACGGATAAACTTCTACGATATACTCACTTCGAAGCTCGGTAGTCGGTATGTCATGACCCTTTGTAATAAATTAATTATCAGAACATTCAGAACTAGACCTTACCAAGGAGTTCGTTCTTGATATTAGATAACTTTTCCTCGTACCCCTGTATTCGCACCTGATACTCTTCTGTAGAGATAGGGACGGGGTCAGTTACCAGGGACAAGTTGAAAATACTCACTTTTTATTCAGGCCTAAAACATGAAATCTTAAAATTACACTGCTCCCACTCTGTTCCGGAAACTCAACAGAGGTGGAGCAGTGTTAACCCTACAACTTACTGTTCACACGATGGTTTGAATCCTCAAGAGCATTTTCAGTCTCCTCGGTGTGTTCTTTGGGTAGATAATAAATGTACGGTTTGGATTTGGTTCTGATAAATCCTGCCAACCTGTCACGCTCTGTGGTTGCCCGGGTTTTCTGTCGGAAAAGGGGGAATTTCCAGATGGATTCAGAAAATTTAATAGTGAATGAAACTGGGAAAAACGAAGGTCGTCCGAAGAACTGTTTAACACAGAGAAAAACATCTTCAGGCTAAGAGGAAACGGTTCATTTAAGAGAATACACGCACACAATGAGCAAATCCCGGTGCCCCAACCCCCATTATTGCAAATCTAGGACTGTCTGAACCCGGAGCCATTGTGGGACGAGTGCTGACTGGATGCACTTTGCGTGTTAGTGTCCTACCGCGCGTACCACACCACAATGTAGCACAGAGAGAGCGCGGTCAGGGCAGAAATTACAGCTGAGTTGCAAGACCGGTGAATGTCACTTGTGCAAATATGAAGTGGAAGTATTGGTACTTAGTTCAAAATACCAAGAAGAACTAACTTTATTTCTGAGAAATACAACTTACCATTTGAGCCAGCTCCATCTGTTGTTCCAACAACCTAATCTCATTATGCACCTCACCCTTACACCTCACCAACTTCTGACGATCTTCGGCTGTCTTGGCCGCTTCTTGAGCCTCTTTTTTCTCTACTTTTCCCCACATTTCTTGTTGCTTGATGTCCTGAGAGTGGTGTTTGTTTGTTTGTTTGTTGTATTTGTTTGCTGCATTTGTTTTTGATGTAAAGCCAAATATAGGAAACTGAGATACTGGCAGTATCATACTTCAAGTGCAATGTGAAATTGAAGCCGGTGGGAAAAGTTGAGATATAGAATTTCTCAAATTCCTTATCCTGTACCAGACATTTTTTTAAAGAACCTTTTTCAACAATTAATGTCCCTACCGTGTCCTTAGTTTTCTCCTTGTCCTGTTTAAACTGTCGCAGTGTTCCCATTAGAAGACTACCAAACAGCCTCTTAGACCTGGAAATTTGGATTTATTGAACACTTCAAATTTAGGTTCATATCACAATTGAAAAGACTCAAATTTAAAGGTAAGAGGTAAGTCTGAATTCTTGGGAAGGTCTGGTGTCTCGCTCACTTGAAAGCTAACAAAACTAAACAAACATGTGTCTAACCTGTTGAGGTTTTTAGAGTCGCTGACAACAGAGCTTGCGGAGTCTCTATTTAACACTGGACACGTTACGGCCGACATCAGAGAAGGCTATAGGGAATATATAAACTGGGTGTACATCATACGAATAAGACAATCAAAAACATCGAATGATTAATAATCATTGATTAGGATTTAGATTTAAACAAAACTTCAAAAGGGTTTGCGTTAGGAACCACTTGTTTTTTCAAAACCTTTTTATTCGAAAAAGGCAAGGAACCACCCTGTATATGTACCCCAGTTGAATCTTAATTTTCTTACCGCGTCATTCTCAGTGGTCTCACCCTCTTCTTCCTCATCTTCTTCATCTTCACTGTTCTTCTTGGGAACGGGCAGTGGACCCAACCTACTGTAGAGAAGAAGAGTGAGGTGTTAGTTAGTAACTATATTGTGGATATAGTGTTCTTCTTGGGAACGGGCAGTGGACCCAACCTACTGTAGGGCACAGAGAGGGGTGTTAGTAACTGGGGAGAGGGTGGACCTGGTTAGTTGTGGGATGCAGGGTAGTGGACCCAACCTACTGTAGAGTGGTGGTGTTAGTAACTGTATTGTGGGGAACGGGCAGTGGACCCAACCTACTGTGGTAATGAAGTAGTGGGGTTAGTAACTACTCTTGGGAACGGGCAATGGACCCAACCTATACTACTGTATAGGGTAGAGAGTGGGGTGTTAGTAACTGGGTACAGGGCAGTGGTGTCATTTGGGGTACAGATGGTTAGTAACAGGGTGTTGATTTTAGTAACTACTGTAATTGAATGGGGATTAAATACCTAGCAATGGAGAACAGAGCCTTTTAACAGGGGGTTCAATAATGTAAGGTACTAGTGTTACCTAGCAACTAACTAGTATTACCTAGCAACGGAGGACAGAGCCTTTTTAACAGGGGGTTCGTCTTCCTCTTCTCCCGTCTCCTCGCGGAATCTGATCACGGGATAAATTGTATTATATTCTTTTTTAGGAATCAGATGGGGAATAATAACACACACTTAGTCTATTGTCAACAAATTAAAGATAATTTAATGAGTATATAATTACCTCTGAATGCCGGCTATTCTTCCTTCTAGTCGGCGTCCAGGTCTTCCGCCACCCCTGCCCCCTCTTAGCCTGAGTGGGATACTGTGTTAGAACAAGGTGTTCCTCCTCCCCTCACCAGTAACCCCTGGTTGGGGTCTCCTTCCCAACCTCCTACTCAGTACTTACCCTCTGTTGAGACCAGTTTTTCTAATTTACACTACGCAGGTTGTCCCTTGCCCGTTCCAGTTGTTGCTGTAGAACCTCCACCTCCATACTACTTCTACAGGAATAGAGAATGAGAAGGAAAATGGAATATAATATGGAATCGGATGGAATGAGTACAGGGATAGAGAATGAGTACATACTACATTGGTCATTAGGGATTGGGTATTAGGAAATGGGTATTAGCGAATGGGTACAGTATAATAGGGCAATCAAAGGGGTGTTAGATACCTTGACCTTCTCTACTGATTTCACAGGAGGGGATAAAACATGGAAGAGAAAGAGTAAAAAACCATGTATGTTTCTCGCAGAGGAAAATGTTAGCAATATTCTACAAAATCACAGACACACACAACAATAAACAGACACTCGAATAAAGACTAACCTTTATAAATCTCCGACCCGCGGTCTAGTTTTAACACGAGCTATTGTAAGAATAAAGAAGTCTTCTATTTGAAAGAATCGGTTTTTTTTAAGGGTAAAGTTCTCACTTTCTGTTCGAGGACTAACAATACGTTTTTTCCAAAAAATGTCGAGTTTCATTTCAGGGAAGGTCAAAGCAATTTGGATTTTGTTGAGCACATTCAATTTAAATTGTAGGGCGGACTACAATAGTTCCCTAACCTCGTGACTTTTGAGGCAGCTGTGATAGTATTTTGAGCCTAAAGACCTGGCTGCTCGAATGCTAGGAGGTCGAAAGAGGCAGCTATACTTGGCAGGTGCCGGCTAATCGGTGGTATGTTCTAACCCTCCTTTTCATTTGTGTGGGGCGTGGTGAGATAGCAGTAGTGTACACTGTACTGATATATAAAAACTTTAACGCCCCGCTCTCTATAATAGTTGTTACCTTTAGCTATCAGGTCACCGTTTTAGGTGGGAGAGCTAATTACGTTTCCTTGAGTTCTCGTAGTGCACTATACAACTCCAAACATTATGAATATCATCTATTATAACCTTTGCTCTTTGCTGTTATCACATCAATCATTCAGAAGTTACTAGTTGTTTTGTTTATTACATTGAATTAACTCTCTCAATTATAGCGAATGATGGCTACCACGGCGAGCTTCGTATCTAAATCAGAAGAAAAACTTACACTCGAACTATGTGAAAAAAGCCATGAACTGCGTTTGCATTTTGCGACATGGGAAGTTATTTGGTGGCCGCTTCTAGTTGCATTTGCTGCAATTGCAACCTTTGGAATGCTTATTAACATCGCCTCTTTCATCTATTTCAAGCAGCAATCTGGACTGGGAAATCGATTTCAGGCAATACTGAACATTGTGGATTTTGTGGCATGCCTATATTTCATCACCGTTGCGATTCTCGGTTTTTCGATAAACGAACAGAGTGAAAATCAACGACCAATCGCAAAAAATATTGATATTATCGGAACAGAGTTTTACACTCTCCTGATTCTACTCTCTGGCTTGATAACAGTTTTTCTCTCAGTCATCAGGACAATTCTTAGCACGCAGCCGTTCTACGAAATAAGGAACCGAGTCGTCTACGCATCATTCCTCGGTATTTCAATCCTATTTTTGGGAATCACGATAGCTGATGCTGTAATGATTGAAGTTCCTACTACCATACAGCTTCGATGCACCATTTATCCTGCTCTCAAGTTTCAACTACCGGCGGTACTTCTAGAAGCAATCCCATCTGCTCTCCTGATGTTAATTCTGGCAGTGTCCTCCCTACTGACGTGGAGGGCTCTCTCCAAACCGAATAACCACCTTTCCAATCACTCTCACGCCGCAAACACTGCTCTCATAATTTCCACAGTTTATGTGGTCTTGATAGGGACCATCGTTACTGCCCGGGCTTTTATCCGACTAAACCCAGCCAATTATACCGACAAGAACGCTTACAAGAACCATCTCGCACAACTTGGGAAGGTGTCCATTTTGAAGTTAGCCAACTCTGTCCTCAATCCACTGATATTTATTGCAAGGAGCAAGAATCTGCGGCTTTGGGTTGTGGGCCTTTTTCGAAGAGGAGCACAGAAGGTAACTAAAGGTGTTGCAATTACGAGTACTACTACCAGTGCTTAGTTCCTACTAAAGACTACAGTTGCTGATGAGTGATGATGATGGTGGAGGTTTGAGTATTATAGTAGCACTGTGATTGAGTTAGAGATTTCAATAACTGAAAATGCAGCAAAAAAAGCTCCCAAAATTTGACCTTCCCTGTAATAAACCGTGGAACTTTGACCAAAGACGCTCACTTGGCAAACGCTACAGGCCTCCTATAGCAGTGCTGGATAAGTTTCAAGACGCTCACGTGTCGCTCCTTGTCTCACAAAACAATAACAGATAAATATTTACATCCATTCATACATTCAGTTATTTCAATAGAAAACACAGCTACAAGAACATCTTACATCATGCAGAATCCCATGCGAATCGGGGGGTTCCAGTAAATTGGAGCCCGACTGGACAATGGACATCCCATCTATATCTCTCTCATTCCCCCCTCTAAAATTACCGGACACCAAAGCATGTGAACTCTCTCTTTCTCCCGATATTCTAAACTCCAAATTCCCCATACATATCTCAAATTAACATCCAAGTCACCTCACATAATTCCCCCCGTAAAATACTGATAGTTATCATACAACCGTGTCGTCAGTGATCTCAATGCCTGGTTCACCATTCCCTCAATTTGTTGTCTCAGCTGATCCTCAGTGAGTGCTAGGAAGAACCTAGATTCTAGATCGTGGACGGTGGCTGCACGGCGGTTAAAGCACGGCCATTGGGATCCAAGCTGCATTATCTCTACTATCAACTTTATCCTGGAGTGGGGAGAAGGGTTGTATCATGTGGAAGCCGGAAAGGCGGCTGCTAGGCACTAAAAGAAATATAAACATTCCTAGGGAAAGGAGAAGAACGAGATATGAGTGTTTGATTAAAATACTAATTGATATTCTATTCACTAATTACCGGTCATAGTATTTTCTAGCCATAAGAAATCCTTTCAGCATCAAAATCTTGAAATACCTGAGTGTGAAATGATTTTATTAACAATTCTTAAATCTCAAAATATGAATCTAAATTACCAATTCTCAAACATGTTTTTATCATCCTCATCTGCAACTTACCTTAACATATATCGCTATCTAATCTGCAACTTACCTAAACATATCGCTATCTAATCCTCCCATAACATCTGCATACTCCTCAGTAAGCTTGAAAGGGGAATTCTCAAACCCAATATTTTTCCCAGGGGATGCAGATAACATGAAACCATAGTCAATGTGTATTATGTGACCCAAATTGTCCAATAATATATTCCCGTTATGACGGTCCTTGACCTGGACAAAATAACAAAATAGCGAGTAAGCGGCCAGCGAATGGACAAAGTTTTTCTGCGCTGAGAGGAAGTTTTCTGAAGTCACCGGACCAAATTCCTGAATAAAATAACCCTGTAAAGGCATTTTAGATTGTTTCTTGATTTGGTGTAACGACACTGTATTCGGGATAAGCTCTATAAAACCACAATCATCACTCGCAACTACCACATTAAACGGTCGCAACCATAACTCTAAACTCTCCTCAGACCAGATATTTTGGAATAATTTCAACAGTTGAGTGGCGACCACTTCCTGACGTAAATCATCCCCACATTTCACGATACAACTGTGCAGTTTCCAACCTGGTAGGTGACCGTACGGTGAGAACTTGCGGGTTCGTTCCACCGTGTTTTCCCAGGGTTCCTTTAATCGAGAGGCGGAGGGATCAGTGTTGTCATAGGAAAACTTCCCCACACCACCATTCTCAGAATGTGCTGACAAGTTATTTCGGATCACACCGGCCGATATAGTCTGAATTTCATCGTCCCCCGCGGGTTTAATCGGTGTTCCCGGGTCAGCTGAGGATCGGGAACATCTTAAAGGAAGAGGCTCATCAGCTCTAGTACACTCCACAAACTCAATTGATACCATGTAGGGGACCCGATCTTTGGAGTTTAGGACGACTCCCTGGTTTGGTGGTATTCGAACTACATCGTAAAACTGACTTGATATCGTAGGGACTTTTACTCGGGCAGGGAGGTTCAGGTTTATGATACCCAACTCCGCGTGGAGTTTATCCATTTTGCCCTTTTTGTCAGGGATTGGACCGAGTTTGTCGCAGATGGCAAGGAATGATTGGATGAAGTTTTGAAGGACGCCCAGACGGGAGGGACTTGCCCGGGATGGCCAGAATCCTGAGACTGGCTCGTGAAGGGAAAATGCGTTACCTGAAAAAAGGGTATGGTTGAATATTGGAAAGTTGATTATTTTCCAATACGGAAAGTGCTCACTGCTCACACAGAAAAATTAATGACTGAGGAGCACTTGAGTATGAGCAAGAGACAGTTTTTAAAACTTGTATTGTTCTTACCAGCAGCCAGGGATGATGTGTCAAAGGTGAATGGTGCTCGTATCAGTGCTGTGTCATCGGACCTTGATCTGGAAATAAAGATGTAACTAGTGAGTTAATTATTAGGGTAATTACTGGGATGACTAATGACATTATTACATTTTCAGAAGCACAGAATTGTGTTTGCCATTATTAGGTGGCGGATTATCGTGCACCCCTAGTATTAACTATTATAGCCTCCCAAGTAACGAACCTGGTGTGAGTTCGCACAAAAGGGACAGGAGCAGTAGAGGCAGGTGCAGGTGTTGCCATAACATGAAGGGACTGGGTGGAGGCACTTCTTTTCATCATAGACTCAGCAATCAGGGAACCTGTATGTGTGAGATTATTAGATCTAAAGATGTAATTTGTATGATAAAATGGTGTTAATTGCGAAGAGTGTGTGAGTACTGGGTTGACTAATGAGTGACTAATGAGGTGTATCTGTGTAAGCTTTCAAGTTATTCATACAGTATACATTCTGGTATAGAATGTACAAAGTAGGAATTAGTTAACTTGAAGAAAACTATATGTAGTTCATACTTCATAGGTCTTTGAACTTTCTTAGAATTTCGATAATCGATACCTTGCTGAAAATTAATTGAAAACTTGAAACCACAGCACTAACGTTCAGGAGAAGTAATGACGCCTCTTTTGCTCTTCATATCATTACTAACTACTATATCCTGGAGTCTCAGTACCCTGCGTTTTGCTTCCGGGTTCATCCATGTATCCCGTGCACAGGCCTTCAACCATCCGACCTGGAGTGGGATTCAAGGTCTTAGGATTTAGTCTTTTCTGCAGAAGAGTGAATTCGTTCAATAAGTTGCATGGAATGTACAACAATAAGTTGGTGTGTACAATGTGTGTACACGTTACATGATCATGATACAATCTTCTTTTTCAAAAGATCGAATACACGTTGCATGATACACAGTTTGTACATATCAACTTACCGTCTTGAGTGCAAAAGCATCATCATTTAAACATCTGCACAGCAGATAGGGGTGGATGGAATCCGCAACGTAAGAGAAGTTAATGTAGAGGTGGAGGAGTTGGGGGAGGAAGAACTCTACGTCAGATTCCGGGAGTTTGAAGAGTTTTTCACTTAGGTATTCTCTCACCTGTAAGGAGGAATATGTGGGACGTGGGTTAACCCAGATTACATACAAATGTTAATTAAAATAAATCGACGAGTAAATTAATTAAGTAAATTACCTCAAGAGACTTGGTATGAAAAAGGTAGTGTAGAGTTAGGTAGGCATTTCCATGTTCTGAATCCAGTAGACGAAACAAACTATCATTCGACATGGGTCATGTGTAAAACTAGTGCAATACATGGAATTATCAGTAGGTTATTTATCTTTTTTATCTATCAAAAGGTGCAAAATTATCAAAATATCACCTTTTTATCCCTTGCGTGATGTTGGTTAAAAAAATTTTAAAAGGGGTATGGAGTTATAGACAGTTTCAAAGGTTTAAAATGTGACACCTCCAACTCATATGTCGTTTCTTGAAAAATATCAGACATTGAAATCATTTTGAATCCATTTTTCTCAAAGAATCTCATACTAGCTGTGTTAGAGTTTGATATTTTAGCAGAAAATTTTGATATCTGAGGGAGATTTGCCGCTGCATAACTAAGCATTAACATCAGTGATTCTGATCCTATGCCCGACCGTGATAAACTTCTCTCGGCGACCATGATATTGATTTCAGCATACTCGGGCGAGAAGATAAAAAGTAAATTAACATCACCAACCATTCTCTGAACATCAGATTCGATTGTTTCTGGAACTTCTTGGCCGCTGATCACAACAAAAGTTAGCTTGTCTTCATCTTGTGCCCACGATTTCTGCATCTCGTATTCTTCTTCCAAAGATAAGGGTTCTGATGCCGTCAGTTCTTGTAGTTCTTTATCTTCCATCCAGTGGTGATATCGCTCCACGTGGTGGGCACGGTACGGGACGAGAGAAACCTTATCTCCTCGAATCATAATCTCCTGATTTATCTTCATCGTGTCAAGGCATGGACTATGGAGCACGATTAAAATCTATGTGATAGGTCGATTGTACACAAATTACACTGAGTCGAGTGACCAGCATATTTTAAATAGTAACCATAACCGGTCTCGACCCTTCTAAGCTGTCTCGACGGTCGACCGACGACCGCCAAAGCCCAAAAATCGATAAATTGTCAGCAAACCCATATTTTAAATTTACGCGTGGATTTAGGCTAATGAAGCACCGTGTAACGTTTTCTTAGTGCTGCAGAACCGGATTTCAGACCAAATTTCAGATGGAAACGACAAAAATTCCGGAAAATCAGGTGAAATGAAAACTTTTTTTTTCTTTTTTTTAAATGAAAACTATTGTTTTGTTCAAACTGCGGGGAAGCAGGGTCGAACAAGGCAAGAAAACTATACGAAACTGAAAAAAGGAACACGACTGTGCGTGGTGTACCATTGGTGTTGGCAAACGCTGATGTGGTTTAAAAGGTGTTGAGAGATGAGTTAAAATGGGTCTAGAGGTGGGTTAGAAGGGGTCTAAAGGTGGGCTAGAAGGGGTCGAGGGGAGGGTTAGTACTAAAGAGGAGAAG
>AVPN01002171.1:0-12755 GCA_000695325.1 Pleurobrachia bachei | reverse complement strand
CAAGCAGCATGGACGAAAGCGTCAGTGCCCCTTCCTAAAAGTACAGAAGAAGCAACTCCTGATCGAACGCTGAATTTGGTTTTGTTTGGGATACCAGAAACTACGGCAAGGGCTACTGAGAATGAAGTACAGGATATCTTTTGGGAGCTCCGTGAAAAACCAGTCATATCTTCTACAAAGCGTATTGGTGAAAAGACTGATAACCGACCGAGACCAGTAATTGTTACACTTGAAAGGAGGGAAACTTTGTTACAACTTCTAAGAAAAGCAAAACAGCTCCGAGATTCAGAGAAATTCTCCTCGGTGTTTATCTCCCCCGACCTAACACCGGAGGAGCAGCGAGAGCGGAAAACTCTCGTTGATACAGTGAAAGGACTGAGGCGAGACAATCCGAATGGACGATACTGGGTTAGCAGGGGGGTAATAAAATGTAGCTAACATTAATCAGTGACGTGTGCACTGGAGAGACTTCTAATGGGACTTAACTATGGTTATCCGTTTCGCCCACAAAAAGGGGCAGTATATGTAATGTATACATTTTAGAGTTAATAATAATAATAATAATCGCCAAGTGATATTTTAGCGGAAACTGTTGCCCCTCCTGCGTCTCCACCGAACTTCCCTTCATCCGCCAAATCACCAGAAAACGCTTTCCCCGTAAAAGTAGAGCCCTCGTCACCAGAGAACGATTCAAATCGAGTTAAAGTAGAGCCCTCATCACCAGAAAACCCCGTCAAATTAGAGCCCCAATCATTAAAGAACAATTCCTCCGTCAAAGTAGAGCCCTCATCACCGTTACTTGAACCACATTCAGGTATGGAGTTATTATTTGCTTATTGCGCCCTATAATGGCGAAAACCGTCAAATTGGCAAAACACTCAAAAAATTACTTTCTAGGATTCAAATTCAATCAACCTGTGAAAAGCTATTCAAAGCATAACGAGACTCCTCCTGTTACAACCGTTGAGGAAAAGCCAAGGATTGAACCAGAGCCTGGTCCATCCGAAGGCTGTGGGAAATCAGCTCGAAAGCGAAGGTGGAGAAGATCGGATAATTGCACTCCTCATACCGAGGTTTAGATGATCTGTTTATTGCTGAGCTGTGTTTTTACAATAAATCTGATAATTAGTAGTAATCAAGTAATTTTCTAACTTAAAAAAATGCGGTGTCAAACAATCAAGACTGGAAATAAATACAATTTTATAGGAAGACGTTTTATTTTCTTGTTAAAACAATATATTTTCAGTTCATAATAACTTACTACGACCTATACTGGAATAGGGAGCGTGCCAAGAAGACCAAAGGTCCTGGAAGTTGCACTAGTGGACCGGTTATCCTGCAGATGTATTGCAATGATAACTTCCTACCACGACCTGATATCTTATTCACTCAAGAGGAACGTGATATGATCTACCGGAGAATACACGAATCGGTCAGTTGATGATATATGTATGTAGAGTGAGATCTAGTTGATTGTTGAAACTATTGGTGAAACTTTTGCCTTTTGGTGGTTGATAACTGTTTCCCTTTCAGTACTCATTAATGGAGCGTGATGAACAAGATCCAACACGTCCACAGATCCTGGAAACAATGAAAGATTTTGCAGTTGTCAAGTTACCTGCAAGGAGGGGACTTCAACACCTTGGCCTGAATCTCAACACAGAAACCAGGAAACCATATGAAGATCTCAAAAGTGCCCAACAAAAAAGGGGAAGAGTAGAAGAGTGTGTTGAGAGGGTAGCGGCGGCTATTACGAACTTGAAGGAGGGTATTACGGTGGATGATAGTGAACTTTTGTCAAAGGTCATGGTAAAGCTCCTGCCGGAGGAATTCAAAGACATGGCTAAACGTAGTAAAAGTTGACAATAGTAGTTGAGTGTATATAATTGATCCGTCCTAATAAGCTTCAATTTCGATTTTTTTTATAACAGTTGACCGTAGATTTTCGGGGAACCGGAAAGGTCTCGCTAAATTGGAAAACCTTGCCACCTTTTCAATTCCCATGTATCCTCAGTAACAACCAATAAACCCATTATTCGTTCTCAGTCCATGTACTAAGATGAAGTCTTATGATCCCACCCTAGCTACCACTATCCAGTATGCCGAGGATAAGGGTAAGGAACTGGAGGCGATCCTGTCCGAATTATCTTGTGAGTTTGCAACTACGGCATGTTTAAAGCTCTGTGAGGCACCCAAACTCCTCCTCAAGCTCCCTACAAGTGAAAGCGATGACGAGATTGTACCCTTGGGTACTACTCTAGTATTGGCTCCCAATAAGGATAACCTTGCAAAAGAAGTTAAGAAACTGGAAGATAAGGACAAACCAATAAAGCAGAAAGGGAAATCTAAATCCCGGAGTTATTTTAACAACAAACCAGCCAAACCGAAATGGGTGAATGAACGTGAAGCAGCACTTGTAGAACAGATGGATCGATTTGCTCCACTACGAGAGGCCATGCCACAGGCAGCTTTTGGTCTTGGAAGTGAGGTGAGAAGTCTAGTAGGTTCTAGTTGGTTCTAGCTTTTAGAATCCAATTTTCTGTGTTTCAAAACTCTGGCAGACTCTAACAACTTTTCCTATTTCAGACAAAGTACGACACCGAAGTCCGAGATGCACTGCAGCTTCCAGCTGAAAGATTTGAAGTCCTGGTAAACCTCAATACCGCCAACGGAAAACCACTGAATCTGGACGTTGCTTTGGTATCATCAGGAGTCCTGAGTGAAGTCCAGAAAAATCTGGGAATTGACTCTGAGAGATTTGACTTGGTCGCTGAGCAGTACAGTCTCAATATGTACGGGAAGGGAGGCCACTTCAAGAAACACAAAGACACCCCTAGAGGTAGCGATATGGTCGGTACTCTCCTTGTTCAGCTGCCTGGGGCCTATTACGAGGGTGGAGCATTGAAGATATCTGTTGGGGATGGTTTAAAGAAAAAGGTTGTCTTGGATGGTCACAAAACTGCCCCAGGCTTGTACTCTTATGGATATGAAAGGGAAAGGTTTAAGTGGCAATTACCTGACCCAAAAAATCTTCGTATTGCCGCATTTTTCTGTGACATAGACCACGAGGTTTTAAAGGTAGAAGAAGGGATACGTATCACAGTTGCGTTTCTCCTGCGAGTCAAGGAGAAAATTGTGCCGGAGCTTGCTTCAGAAGATCTGAACAGTTTGATTGTTCCAAAACGCCCAAGTTCTTCAGAACAGGCTGATTCCTTAGCCGCGAAATTTGTGGAGTTCTGTAATGACGAGTCCTTCTTACCTGTCAATCCACTAGTTATTGATGTAACTCCTTCGTGGGAGAAGAAAGAAGGCGGAGAGCCAAAATTAAAGGAACGTCCAACCTTTCTTGCGTTCCCGTGTTTTCATCTCTACACTAACGAACAAGTCTTCCCAAATTATGAAGATTCTGCTGAAGAACCGCTGACCTCGGCTCAGGTAGCTGCCCTCAAGGGTAAAGATGCTGTTATAGGTAAAGCAGCGTTGTTAGCTGCTGAAAAGACTGGTGGTTGTGTTGAGATTTACCTACAACCGATGGTCGATCACGATTACGCTGAGGATTGTGGTGGACCTTACCTAACCCCAAAGTTCCCTGATCGCTGCCGTACCTCTGAAAAAATGAGCGATGAAGACATAAAGGAGGTGTTTGAAACGAATGGAAACATGGATTCTGAAATTCTTCCCATTTGGGTTATTGATCAGAAAATGGGTCATAAGCCAAAAGTTGTCGGAGGGACAGAATGGAATGCGGACGGTTACTTTGGCAATGAAGCATCGGACATCTCGTTTTACGTCAAAAGTCTCCTACGTGTTGAGTTTGCATCATACGAAAAACGCAAGGCGATGATTGACAAAGCAGGGAATGAGGGGCCAGACAAGGAAAACTGGGTCCCTGGCTCAAAGAGGAAAGGACAGAGAATGATCTCTGAAACTTCTAAACCTAAGAAACTAAAGATAGAAAACATGGAACCGGGTGATTACTGGTCGGGGCGATATGTCGTTAGTCGTAGTACAAGTCCCTTGTCAGGCTACCCAGGGTGTAGGAAGTGCGAGGGAAAGCAGTCATGCGACCAGTCAACAAGCCCCTGACTCATGGTAAAGTCAGTCAACTCAGCCGGTGAAACCCTGGTGTCCCCTGTTTGTGGATTTCTTACCCTAACGGCCATTCGCCACCGTTCAATATTTTTTAACAATCATTATTTTAGTTAATAATTCATGATTAAAAGACAATTCTTTCAATTAATACCTAGATACCAGTACCAATTTTATCAGTACCAATTGTATAACTGACAATATTTTTTATTAACTTATTGTATCCACCACCTTTTTAACTCATTTTCAACTCAATGCACAATGCAAATTATAAATTATGTTAAACCTACTTTTATTTTATACTTGTATTCAAATCAATTAATCAATTATTTTTAATGAATTTAAACTGTGTGTTTACTCAGATCCGAACCCCCTGTCCCCTTTTTCGAATGTTCACCCTATGCCCTGCATGTGTCCTTAGCTCTGTATTACCAAACCTCTGTGAAACCAAACTAAACTCCCTCTCTCCTTTAGCTCTATGTAGCTACCCCTAATACAAATATAACTACAAATCTCCCTCCAAATAGTTTAATCAATGTAGCCAATGGCCGGGAAAAGGAAGACTGTGAGGAATAAAAAGAAACCTAAATTTCCTGCTACCAGGCCATTCCAGGTTACTACCATACCATCTAAAACGTAACAGCTAACAAATGCATCTCTCGAAATGCCATTACTGTGCTGAATTAGCAGAATCCGTTCCCTCAACAGATCAATTATTTCCAGAGTTGAGACTTGGCAGTCAAATGGTGACTAGATATCTGCTATCTCACAATTCAGGTGAAGATAACATACCATGGTTGGTTGGTTGGTTGGTTAGAGCAGCTGGCCTTTTGGAGTCCCTGGTGAAGACTCGCGGTTGGCCATGAGAGGCTTCCCCGACTGGGGATTTGCCGCCGCTGGGGGGGTATTGCGCTCGTGAGTGAGTTTATGCGCTGTACTTGCTTACCACCGGGAGGTCGAGTTGCCCTAGGGCGTCCTGGTGGGTTTGAGGTGAGGGTGTGATTACAGGGATCGCCCCGTGCTTTATGAGGGGGGTTGGGGCGATCCCTGTTTTCCCGTAGTCTGTGTTTTTCATGGGTTCCCTGGACACTTCTCAGTTTGTCTGTCATTTTCTTGTTTTTGAGTACATTGTTTGTTGTTTCTATCCCGTTTTCTAGGTTGGGCCTAACTACTGTGGTGTAAATCCACTCTGCTGGAAGTGGAAGTATGAGGGGTTGGGGTGAGTGGGTGCCTTAGACCCTTTAGTAACCCGCGATTTGGTCTCTCTCTTTTCATTTTTTTGTTCGATGCTTTGAGATGTGAGACCTATCTGTCTGATTAGGTCCAGTTGGGTCTGATTAGGCCAATTTTGGTCTAATTAGGTTATAAGGCTGAACTAGCAAGGATTTGTTCTCAATCCACAGTTTTGTTTATTATATATAATGGTGGTGGGCGGGGCGGCTCGGGGTGGGTGGAGGATAACAAAGTGCAATACATAAGCTGGTGTAAAGGAGGGGAATGCGAGAGTGATTTTAGGAAGTTAATTTATACTAGTTGTGCTGCGCTGTGATTGGTCGAAACATTGTGCTGTGGTTGGTGGATCAGCTGTTAGCGTAGGCCTGTCATTGGTTGAATGAATATTGTTCCTGCCTTCTAATTGGCTGAATTAAAGCAGAACTAGGATAGTTTGAGACAATTTTAGGATAGTTAGGGACAGGTTCAGGATAGAAGTTTAGAATGATAATATTACAATAGGTAGCTAGATTTAAAATGTTTATTTTTTCTGTGGATAAGCCCTATACAGGGTATACGCCCATTGCATTTCATGGGGATAAGCAGATACGCCCGTTTCCGGGGATAAGCCCATTTCTGGGTGGATCCTCAGCGTGAGCCTCGGGCAGATTACACATAAAGAATGAAGGTCTATATGATGGGTGGGGACAGTACCTTGCAGTACAAAAGCTGTGGTGTAAAGGAGGGGAATCATAACATACCATGATCTATACCGGTACCAAGGGAGGGCTATAGCATGTGGTGTTGAGGAATGTGACGGGCACACTACCCTGAGAATGTATTGTGAAGACAACTTCCTTCCTGTCCCTTCGTCTTTCTTATCCAAGAAGGAGTATGATGGGATCACTAAAAAGATGACTGTTATAAATAGAAGTTTTGTTATGGTAAGTGAAGAGTTTAGGGGCAAATTATCATGTAGATCAATAAAACCCGTCTACTCATTCTGTATAGAGCCGGAAGGAGTAAACTAAACTTCCCTTAATTCATTCCTCAGTACCAAAAAATGGGTCGTTCAATACAACAAGATATCCTCAAACTATGGCCTGATTACACAGTATGTGAACTACCTGAAAGAATGGTCCAGGACCTGCGGCCCCCTACAGATCAGAAACAGCTAGTGAGTGATGTAGTTAAGAAGGTAGTAGAGTTTATCAGGGATAGGAAACAAGTGGAGGGGGTCCAGGTTCCTGACAATGTGATTATTGGGAAACTCATGGGGAAGCTGCTTTCAGAGGAGTGTCAGCACTTTGCTAGGTTGGTTGAGAAAGGGGACTCTAGTGCCATGAGGAGATTTGTTGAGATAACTATGCGTGATACTCACTGATCACTGATCTCTCTGAGATATGTCTGATGGGGGGGTTCCCATGGCATACTTTGGTATATTTTGGTATATTCCACAACATTTTCAGCGATTTTCCATATACCAAAGTATACCAAAGTATACCAAAATATACCAAAAATTGAAACTCCTTGCTGCTGTTCTTTCATTGTGCTTGGGCCTTTTGCTTTGAGTCTCTTGCTTTGAGCTTTTTCATGAATATATAATAACATTTTCTTTGGTTAAATGTGAAAAAGAAAAATCCATGCATTAAAATATAGAACTCTCCTCACAAGTCTAATGAATTTTAATGACAAAACGTCCTAAAAAAGTCTCCGCCCTCTCAGACACATGGTAAATCACTGGACACTGAGCGATCTCAGCCCTCCCGTTGGAGAGTCTCTAAGCTCTCTCTTCACTCTGAAGCCCCTCACTGCGTGATGGCCGATGCCCCCTCCCCGTTAACTGAACCCTCCCTCTCCCTGCCAGGCTCAGCAGCTCTGCTTAGTAAAAGTAAGCAGGACTACCTACGAAAATTTGGTGTTGGATGATAAGATTTCACGGGGATTTGACAAATCACCTATCCCCCTTCTCCCTAGCGGCCTAGCCTCTGATCATAATGATCAACCCAGGCTCCAAAAAAAGAAGACGAAAAGCGAGATATCTGGGTTTAAGGTCTGGTTTGAGGTCACCTCGCGTCCTCAGCCAAATTATAATTATCCCACCGAGCCTGAGAGAGAAGAAGGTAGAAGAAGGGGTTGAAGAAACATACATACCTTGATCACAAATTGTGTATGAGATGTCAATGTCGCCATATCCAGTAAGACTATTAATCATGTTCACCCCGGTTGGAAGGACTCCTGTGCTGTACAACGACGCTACCTCGTCCGAACTTAGTGCTTCGCTTGAGAAGTATGGCTGTTTGACTTGCCCTGTACAGGACTGTCCCGAGTCAAATGTACTTGGATCTCCTGGCTTGTCTTGATCCTAGAAAGGTTTAGATTTTAGAATCAATAAAATATGGTATTTAGTTGACACATGCCAGTTCTAGATTGCTCAAGTAGTTACCTGACCAAAGACCTGGTATCCCGCTTTTAGAATCGGATAGCTAGCAAGATCGTCCCTAGACACCGTTTCTACTCCATTTTCGTAGATCTTTAGGCCTCCAGAGTTGGTATTGAATGTGACTGTATAGTGGTTCCAGGTGCCCAGTGAAATCGTAGTTGTTGTTGTGTCAACTGATTTGGCCTTAATGTGGTTTTGGTTTTGGTTTTGTTTCTACTCACTAATATTTCAAAATACATATATGTAGCTTACAAATTAGATTATCCTTAGCATAGCTAACACACAGTTTGTTGGATGATTTGACAAACACCACGTCAAGGGATTCATCGTTCAAATCTTGTGTTGTTAAATTGCCGGCGGGAAACCCTGTCGAGTAGCCCATAACACATTCGTTATCATTTGCCGGCCACGCATCGTATCGGAACCAGAACGCTAGAGTGAACTCTGTAAAGCTTCCAGTCCCTGTGTACTCTTGTATTGCATAGCTGACACTGTCAGCAACAGATGGATACTGAATCTTATCAATACACCTTTCTGAAAACAAATATTGATCAATATTCAGTAGGTTATATAATGTTGGATTGAGGGCCGATCATCCGTATTTAACCTAAGCAACATATAAACAGGTCAATTGGAATTTTACAACCGTCGATCATTTCAAGTTTAAGTTGTGAAGAGTTTGAGCTCGTAATAAAGAAAAGTAAAAACCGAAAATAGTTGTTACCTGTTGCTCCACTTTCTGGTGCCAAGGCTAAGAGAATTAGGCTAAGAGAATTACCAGAAATACCAACAACATCGCTCTAAGCAGAAAACTATTTTTAAAGAAAACAGTATTCACTCCACCTAAGCTTTAACAATGCAAAGGGAACGGTTACAAATTTGAATCTGGCCATCAGGAACCTGTTGGCCCGTGTCCACCCCCTAAGCTAATAATGCGCACGTCGCAACTCTCATTATTTCACATGAAAAGTTGGGTCACGTGGTTTAGCACGCTATAGTGTTAGGAATCTTTTATCAGGCCTGATGGAAGATTCCCTAGAACTGATGGCAGATTCCAGTTTGCAACTGGGGCGTAATGGGAAACGACAATGTAACAATTGAAACTCCTTGCTGCTGTTCTTTCATTGTGCTTGGGCCTTTTGCTTTGAGTCTCTTGCTTTGAGCTTTTTCATGAATATATAATAACATTTTCTTTGGTTAAATGTGAAAAAGAAAAATCCATGCATTAAAATATAGAACTCTCCTCACAAGTCTAATGAATTTTAATGACAAAACGTCCTAAAAAAGTCTCCGCCCTCTCAGACACATGGTAAATCACTGGACACTGAGCGATCTCAGCCCTCCCGTTGGAGAGTCTCTAAGCTCTCTCTCTTCCCTCTCAAGCCCCTCACTGAGTGATGGCCGATGCCCCCTCCCCGTTAACTGAACCCTCCCTCTCCCTGCCAGGCTCAGCAGCTCTGCTTAGTAAAAGTAAGCAGGACTACCTACGAAATAAACCACAACCTACTATTCTAAAGTGCCCCTAAACTGTTTAGTGGATAGCCCCTTCTCCCTAGCGGCCTAGCCTCTGATCATAATGATCAACCCAGGCTCCAAAAAAAGAAGACAAAAAGCGAGATATCTGGGTTTAAGGTCTGGTTTGAGGTCACCTCGCGTCCTCAGCCAAATTATAATTATCCCACCGAGCCTGAGAGAGAAGAAGGTAGAAGAAGGGGTTGAAGAAACATACATACCTTGATCACAAATTGTGTATGAGATGTCAATGTCGCCATATCCAGTAAGACTATTAATCATGTTCACCCCGGTTGGAAGGACTCCTGTGCTGTACAACGACGCTACCTCGTCCGAACTTAGTGCTTCGCTTGAGAAGTATGGCTGTTTGACTTGCCCTGTACAGGACTGTCCCGAGTTAAATGTACTTGGATCTCCTGGCTTGTCTTGATCCTAGAAAGGTTTAGATTTTAGAATCAATAAAATATGGTATTTAGTTGACACATGCCAGTTCTAGATTGCTCAAGTAGTTACCTGACCAAAGACCTGGTATCCCGCTTTTAAAATCGGATAGCTAGCAAGATCGTCCCTAGACACCGTTTCTACACCATTCTCGTAGATCTTAAGGCCACCAGAGTTGGTATTGAATGTGACTGTGTAGTGGTTCCAGGTGCCCAGTGAAATCGTTGTTGTTGTAACTAAAAAATAATGTGTCAACTGTATTGGCCTTATGCATTTGGTTTTGCTTTTGTTTCTACTCAGTACTCACTAATATAATATTTTAAAATATGTAACTTACAAATTTTGTTATCCTTAGCATAGTGAAAACGCAGTTTTGTTTTTTGTATGATTTGACAAACCACACATCAAGGGATTCATCGTTCAAAACTTGTGTTGTTAAATTGCCGGCAGGAACCCCTGTTGAGTAGCCCACAATGCATTCGTAATCATTTGCCGGCCACACATCGTACCAGAACCAAAACGCTAGAGTGAACTCTGTAAAGCTTCCAGTCCCTGTGTACTCTTGTATTGCATAGCTGACACTGTCAGCAACAGATGGATACTGAATCTTATTAATACACCTATCTGAAAACAAATATTGATCAATATTCAGTAGGTTATATATGTTGGATTGAACCTAAAAACGAACAGGTCAATTGGAGTTTTACAACCGTCGATCATTTTAAGTTGTGTTGTTAAGAATTTTGAGCTCGTAATAAAGAAAAGTAAAAACCGAAAATATTTGTTACCTGTTGCTCCACTTTCTGATGCCAAGGCTAAGAGAATTACCAGAAATACCAACAACATCGCTCTAAGCAGAAAATATTTATTAAGAATATAACACTTCGCCTAGGCGTTAAGAACGCTAGAGAATAGGGAATAGTTAATTGATAAGAATAATAATTTAAAGGTAAACCTCTATCTATCTAATCTGGAACATTATTCGTTTTATATTCTAAGAACATTTGTAAGGCAAAGGCAAAGGGACTCATGTTATTTACCTCAGGAGGGATGACCGGGCGATTTGTTGAGTGTGCACTATGATCTCTTGAATCTTGCTCTTTCTTTGATAAAGGTCCATTGAGCTGTGCCTGTTAATACAATTCGCGTTCTTCTTACTGTTTAGAATACTAGAGAGCGTTGCGGCGTCCCGCTAAATATAGAAAATGTTGTATATCCCACATCAGCCCTTAGCCCTTCGAAAATGCAAGGATATATTTATCCATTTTTAGGGTTATTTTAACACACACAGCTACTATTTTCAACTGGCCCCCCCCGTCTGATGTTGTTAACAGGGTGTTACAGAAAGATTGTACTATTCATATATCTTGTTGGTGGTAGGCCGGTGTAGGTGGTGTGTGGGGAGTGGGGACTAGGGAGAGAGGGTGGAGCAAGACAGAGAGTGTCTTACCAAAAGAACTGTTAAATTATAGTCACACTGGCTGGTTTTATAATTTATTATTTGAATTTGTAAATAACTAAGCATTTCCCTAAAAAGCCTGATACCTGTGTAAACTGTCACAATACCCCCTGAACTAACCAACTAACTGTCTAATTAGGACACGTAACACATGCCAGGACCCCCTGTTCAACTGACCTATTTATGTCTAATTAGGACATGTAACATAT
Organism: Pleurobrachia bachei; assembly: GCA_000695325.1. NCBI lineage: Eukaryota > Metazoa > Ctenophora > Tentaculata > Cydippida > Pleurobrachiidae > Pleurobrachia > Pleurobrachia bachei. Next base: position 1,390 of record AVPN01002171.1, on the reverse strand, counting down.
GCCAATATACCCCTAAACTGACCTATAACCATCTAACTAGGACATGTAACATGCAATGACCCCCTAAACTAACCAAAATTGTTTAATTAGGACATGTAACATGCCAGGACCCCCAGAGATTAAGACGGAACCGCCAGGGGGTGCGGTACCGGTAGTAGCAGTTCCGTCCCCTGTGGAGAACATAGATACAGATCTTCAGTACTTCAGGAAGTTCAAACAATATGTCACCCTTATTGCTGATCCTGAACGAGGTACACTATAAGATTCAGAATTGAGTTGTATTACGATTTGTTACTTGCAGAAAGTTGCAAATATTTTCACAGTTTTCACAGCTTTTGTTTATTTTCAGATGATGCAAGCAGGTTTAAAGCAAGCCAGGAGTTGAGTGAGCATCTTGAGTTCATAGTACAGAACACTCACTATGCAGAGTTCCTATCTCACCTACTTAACGAGTTTCTACATTTCTTAGAGGTAACAACTTGTTTTTACGGTTTTAATGGGACGCTACCATTTCATGAAGCGACTGAAAACTGTTGATGACCTCTTATACATTGCATCTGACCACTGCACCCATTTTACCACAATCTGAAGAAACAAATATACCTCCCGACACCGTCCGTCCCCAATTCGGTTTACTGTAGTAAACACCTATCTAAATCTCCCTTCCTCCACCCCTCCAGTCAGGTGAACCGATCTACTTTGAGAGTCTAAAGGCACAGATTAGGAAGTTAGTTATGGATATTATACATCGTCTACCAAGGAATAGTGACCTAGAGAGACACGCCAGGAGGATTCAAACTGTCATGTTCCGATTCATTGATCATTATACACCGTCTACCAAGGAACAGTGATCTAGAGAGACACGCCAGGAGGATTCAAACTGTCATGTTCCGATTCATTGAGGTAATGTTAGGTATTAGATCTAAGATATTAACATATCCCATCAATAGACAACATGCTAACACATCCCCAACAGACAGCATGTTACCTCACTAACAGACACCATGTTAACCCTCCCGCCCCCCCCCAACAGATAGACAATGAGGAGTGTGCCCTGCTCTGTATGAGGATCATATACGACATACACCGGACATTTAAACCATCCAACCCTACCGACATCCAGGAGGTTTCAGAAGAGGTAATACATATATTCTGAGGGGTGATATCCAATCAAAATGTTACGATTGACATGTTAAACCACAGGCAATATTACCTCTCAGTTCTAAGTTCTTCTAAGTTGTAACAAAGTTCTGTTGTTTCAGAGTCGGAGGTTTGTCCAGTTCATTGCAACATGTTACTCCAACCTCCGTGTTACTATGAGGCACCTCCTTCTTAGTGAACCTAGCTCCATGGAGAGGGAGGGAAAACCAATACCAAAGGTGGGTATTCT
>AVPN01002169.1:5033-15390 GCA_000695325.1 Pleurobrachia bachei | reverse complement strand
TACAACACCCTCTCCCCCCCTCCTAAAACACCCTCTCCCCCCCACTAAAACACCCCTCCCCTCCAGTACAATATACAGTAAAACATACACCCCCTCCAACCCCCTCTCTCTCTCTCCAGGCGGCTCTACTCCGGGGCAGTATAGAGGAGTCCCAGCAGAAGAAAGAAGAAGAAGAGCACCAGGTGAAGGGACTAAAACAAGCCATGGAGAAACTATCACGGGAAAATGATGAGATTGGGAGAGAGAACGGTACACTCCAGATGGAGATAGATTCACTTCGCGATAAGATACATGATCTAAACAGGGAGATATGTGAGTAACTTGCCAGACATGGTGGAAGGATTTGAAAACTTCAGAACACTGAGAACACCAAACCGTGTCCTAGTGGGATGTGACCCCCATGTGACCGACTCAACCACCCTTTCTAATAGAAATGTATTAGGATATCCCCCAATTAAAATAAGATCATTATAATTTCCACGCTGTTCTTCACTAGGCGAGCTAAAGGATGAAAACAAGCATCTAAACAGGGCATGTGAAAGTGAAAGTGAAAGTAAACTAACCGAATTGTCTGATGAGATAACCTCACTAAAACAGAATCTCAGTGATGCAAATGAAAATATCAAATACCGCAAGGTGAGTGATTTTACTATTGATTTTTCAGTTTTATCTGGGCTCGATTCTGACATAATATTTGATATTCTGACATTTGATCTCAACCCAAACAAAGGAATAATATCAACCCATTACCCAAACAAAGGAAGCAGCTAAAGCTTTGGAGGAAGAGCTCGCGAGAGTTTCAGAGGAGGTAGAAATTGCAGAGGAGGAGCTGAGAGAGAGTGAGGGAAAGAGGGTTGCAGCAACAGACGAATTGGATGAGCTGAGGGAGGAGTTCCTGAAACTGAAGGTACCCAACATCATCATCATCATCATCATCATCATCATCATCATCATCATCATCAATCATCCTCTTCTCTTTTATTTTCTGTAATTTCCTTCCTTCTTTTCAGAATCAGAGCAATGAAGAAAAGCAACTCCAAATGGGAGAACAAAGAAGAGCGAGTGATGAAATTGAGCGACTACAGGCCCGTGTGATCGAGCTGGAAGCCGGGGAGAAGACCCAGGATAAGGCAATCAAACAGGCCAACCTTGATAAGGGAAAAGCACAGTTCGAGGTTAGTAACGAGAGGGGTACTTCAAACCCTTCTGAGTTCTCCTGTTCTAACAATAACTGCCCTGAACACCGCCCTTGTCCAGCTTGTTGATAAAAGTAAAAAGGGTTTGAGCAAAATAACCCCGTCCCAATCCCGGATAAATTTCATATTTCCACTCAGGCAAAGAAGTCCGCAAGTGATCTGGATAGTCTGAAGAAAGAACTGGCTGCTCTAAAATCCCAAAACTCTACTCTCGCCACCACTAACACCGATCTAACACAAAGATTAGCTGCTCTTCAATCCGAGCTAGACTCTCTCCGGTCTGGTATGGCAGCGGAGTCGGACAGGGAGAGGAGGGGGTTGGAGGAGAGAGTCCGTGATTTGGAGAGAGAGAACTTTGAGTTGAGGGAGAGGAACGAGGAGTTGGATCAGATACAGGAGGAAGAGGAGGCACTGATGACTAGGAAATCTTACATGGAGGACAGAATCAAGGTATAATTTAACTTTTATCAGCACAACCTCCTTCTTGATTTTTTTTAAATAGGTCACGCAGTGGAATTCATTGACCCAATGAACTTGAGTCGCTTGACCACCGTGCTTCAATTTAACAATGTACAAAGTACTCGGGAGAACTAAGAACTAACTTGAAAATAATCCCACACAGGAGCTAGAAACAACTAAATGTTCATTGGAGGATAGCGTGTTGAGTCTCAAAGACCGTCTCTCAGAAACACCCATCTACGAAAACGTTATCTACGAATCACTGGATGAGGAAGATGGTTTGAAGGATCGGATAATTGGGGAACTGAGAAAGGAGAGGGACCATCATAGAAAAGGGAAGGGAGAGTTGGAGAGGGAATTGAGGAAGATCCAGGAGCTACTACATGATCTGATTAGGCAGTTGCACCAGTTACAACCGGGTGGGAGTCTTAAACCAATCGGGGATGGTGAGTGAGAGCACAGTTTTTTGACATTCTCATCCAAAAAACAAATTGTTGGCAGTCGTCACAGCTCCCATTTCCTATCGTAGATCACCAGAATCTCCCAATTTTCTCTATGTCGTAAAAGGCTCTGTTTACCAGCAGTGTTTCGTCAGATCTATCCCATACATCAAAGTTCTAACTACCCACAATTCCCTCTGCAGATTTCCTGATTGATTCACTACGAGATGCGATTGAGGTTGTTCTCCATACATCTCGAGACAGACAGTTCAGTACTACTAGTTCTCTCCAGACCAGCAGTGGAGTCGTATCAGATATAACTGACAATCATAAACCTGTAAGTTCTGTCATGATAAAACATTTTAATTCAAGGCGCAATCTTTCGATTGCTTTTTAAAGAAATCCCGTCCTTTGATCGCATTTCACCGCCACAAGCACAAACGACTTTCCTGGCTAGACTTCGTATCGTTAGAACATAACAAAAAATGATGTAATCCTTCGTTTCCGGCATTGGCCACTAACACTTGAAATTGAATGAACAACAAATCGTTGATCTGTATCTTCCTTACTTCAATGTTACAAAATGTAATGCTGCATTCTTAGCAAATGCTCCGTCACTAATTCTGCCTTCATACGCCCCCTACTGACGCAGTAATAACGTGATGATCAAGAATCAAGATGCACACATGATGATGTGCTTTATTCTTGTTATGATAATCTCCTACACGTCAACTGATGTTTTTTCGTAACTACATACGCCCTGCTTGTTACCAAAGTCCATGAATCTCTTTCTTTCTATATCTCTATCTCTCTCTCTCTCTCTCTCTCTCTCTCTCTCTCTCTCTCTCTCTCTCTCACTTACTTCTTTAAATATACTCTGACCACCTAATATATATGTCCCAGCTGTTCAGAGATTTTGCTTTTTGCGATGCATCTTATTTGCCCCGCAGCTCATGCTTTCTCTTTTTTCCTAGCCTCTATATCATCCCTATAATTCTCCTCAATGCCACGATTCTCTTCAATGCCACAATTCAAAAGATTGCATAGATCTGTTTTAACATTTGCTGAATATGTGCCTTGTGCTGGGGCAATATTGTATCACACAATTCATCCCCATATAATTATAAAACTTTCTCTCTCTCTTGCTCCATCTCTATCTTTCACTCTGTGTCACCGCTATAAATATTTAATATGTTGCACACATATCACAATCACAATCAAACCGCCACCCCGGGGAGGAGGAACACTTTGTGGTGAAACCCTTCCACTCCACCGTGGTTTAGCAATGATCCATTGTTCACTGTTCCTCCCACACACACTCTCTACAATCTCGTATAGTACTAAAATTTCAATTAGATGTGGTTAGATTTAAATGATGGGCCCCTCACTTGGTAGTAGTAAACAATGTTTTTAGAGAGAGAGAGAGAGATGAAGATAGAGAGAGAGATGAAGAGATCTTGTTTCCTTTTTAAAGTCTGCTTGTGAGAAGGATGGCCCCCTGGTTTGCTTGCCGACATTCAGATAGAGAGAGAGGGGAGAGATAGAAAGAGAGAGAGAGAGTGCTCTTTACTTTACTATTCCAATACCGAAGTGCAATTTTTAATATATCTTTTCAATTTTGATAAAACAGTCCAGACTTTATATTTTTGCACTTGCACTTCCGAGACGCTGCTGAGTCTCTTCTGAGGCTAGATATTATATTCAGTTTTGCATAAGTGTGCATCCGATCTTACTGGTAGAGAGAGAGAGAGGGAAAGAGAGATCGGCTGCAGATTAGATGATCAAAGACTGCATTCGATAGTTTTAAGATCATGCACTTGCAGGCTGTTATATAATTGTATCCATTTTGCAGCGTGCATTGTGCTGTGTCGTAATTTATCCAATTTATCTGTAAATTAATAATTTGTAGTGATTTAGTCATGGTTAATCTAACTAATGGGGATTCCCATCTCCTAAACAAATCCTACAAAACCAGTGAAGATAGCAACCTAATTGATTATCAAAAGGCTCGCCATCATCATCATCATCATCATCATCATCATCATCATCATCATCATCATCATCATCATCATCATCATCATCATCATCATCATCATCATCATCATCATCATCATCATCATCATCATCATCATCATCATCATCATCATCATCATCATCATCATCATCATCATCATCATCATCATCATCATCATCATCATCATCATCATCATCATCATCATCATCATCATCATCATCATCATCATCATCATCATCATCATCATCATCATCATCATCATCATCATCATCATCATCATCATCATCATCATCATCATCATCATCATCATCATCATCATCATCATCATCATCATCATCATCATCATCATCATCATCATCATCATCATCATCATCATCATCATCATCATCATCATCATCATCATCATCATCATCATCATCATCATCATCATCATCATCATCATCATACCTTTTATTTTCTCTAATTTCCTTCCTCCCCTTTTCAGAATCAGAGCAATGAAGAAAAGCAACTACAACTGGGAGAACAAAGAAGGGCGAGTGATGAAATTGAGCGACTCCAGGCCCGAGTCATTGAGCTGGAAGCCGGGGAGAAGAGTCAGGATAAGGCAATCAAACAGGCCAACCACGACAAGGGGAAAGCACAGTTCGAGGTTAGTAACGAGAGGGGTACTTCAAACCCTTCTGAGTTCTCCTGTTCTAACAATAACTGCCCTGAACACCGCCCTTGTCCAGCTTGTTGATAAAAGTAAAAAGGGTTTGAGCAAAATATCCCCGTCCCAATCCCGGATAAATTTTATATTTCCACTCAGGCAAAGAAGTCTGCCAGTGATCTGGATAGTCTGAGGAAAGAACTGGGTGCTCTGAAATCCCAAAACTCTACCCTCGCCTCCACTAACACCGACCTAACACAAAGATTAGCTGTTCTTCAATCCGAGCTAGACTCTCTCCGGTCTGGTATGGCAGCGGAGTCGGACAGGGAGAGGAGGGGGTTGGAGGAGAGAGTCCATGATTTGGAGAGAGAGAACTTTGAGTTGAGGGAGAGGAATGAAGAGTTGGATCAGATACAGGAGGAGGAGGAGGCACTGATGACTAGGAAATCTTACATGGAGGACAGAATCAAGGTATAGTTTAACTCAGCACCCCTCTTTCTCGAGTTCCCCTCCTTCTCGAGTTTAAACATATGTTACGGGCATGCAGTCCATTCACGGACCCAATGTACAAAGTATGCGGGACTTTGAATTGTTCACTTTTACACAGTAACAGGCGACTTACTTATATTGGACTTTGACACACGGGAGAACTAAGAACTAACTTGAATATAATCCCACGCAGGAGCTAGAAACAACTAAATGTTCATTGGAGGATAGTGTCTTGAGTCTCAAAGACCGTCTCTCAGAGACACCTATCTACGAAAATGTTATCTACGAATCATTGGATGAAGAGGATGGTTTGAAGGATCGGATTATTGGGGAACTGAGAAAGGAGAGGGACCATCATAGAAAGGGGAAGGGAGAATTGGAGAGGGAATTGAGGAAAATACAGGAGCTACTACATGATCTGATAAGGCAGTTACACCAGTTACAACCGGGTGGGAGTCTTAAACCAATCGGGGATGGTGAGTGTGACAACAGTTCTGCTTTTTGATATTCTCATCCAAAAAACAAGTTGTTGGCAGTCCTCACAGCTCTCATGTGTAGTCCTATCGTAAATCACCAGAATCTCACAATTTTCTCTACTGCAGATACCAGCAATGTTTCATCAGATCTATCCCATAAATCGAAGTTCTAACAATTCTCTCTACAGATTTCCTGATTGATTCACTACGGGATGCTATTGAGGTTGTTCTCCATACATCTCGAGACAGACAGTTTAGTACTACTAGTTCTATCCAGACCAGTAGCGGAGTCGTATCTGATATCACTGATAATCATAAACCTGTAAGTTCTGATGTATCGCTCTGACATTGTAAGTTGGAGTGAGTTTTAGTTTCATTTAATTCATGATAAAACATCTTATTTCGAGGCGCTAACTTTCAATTATTTTTTAAAGCCCGTCCTTTGATCGCATTTCACCGCCACATGCACTTGGATGACTTGCCTAGCTAGACTGTGTATCGTTAGAACATAACAACAATTGATGATGTAATCCTTCGTTTCCGGCATTATGGCCACTAACATGCTTGAATGAACAACACATGTTTTATCTGTATCTTTCTAACTTCAATGTTACAAAATGTAACGCTGCATTCTTCCTCCGTCATAAATTCTGCCTTCATACGCCCCCTGCCTTCATACGCCCCCTACTGACGATGATCAAGAATCAAGATGCACACATTATGATGTGCTTCATTCTTGTTATGATAATCTTCTACACGTCAACTGATGTTTTTTTCGTAACTACATACGCCCTGCTTGTTACCAAAATCCATCTCTCTCTCAGTCTCAACTTTCTTTAAATATAATCTGACCACCTAATATAATGTCCCAGCTGTTCAGATATTTTCCTTTTTGCGGTGCCTGCATCTTCTTCGTTAACAAGCGCAGCTCATGTTTTCTCTTTTTTCCTCGACTCTATCATCCCTATTATATTTCTCCTTCAATGCCACGATTCAAAAGATTGCACAGATCTGTTTTAACATTTTCTGAATATGTGCCTTGTGCTGGGGCAATATTGTATCACACAATTCATCCCCATATAATTATAAAACTTTTTCCCTCTTGCTCCATCTTTCTCTCTATCTTGCTCTATCTTGCACTCTGTGTCACCGCTATAAATATGTTGCACACATATCACAATCTCAATCAAACCGCCACCCGAGAGGAAGAACAGTTTGTGGTGAAACCCTTCCAGTCCACCGTTTACTAATGATCCATTGTTCACTGTTCCTCCCACACACACTCTCTACAATCTCGTGTAGTACTAAAATTTCAATTAGTTGTGGTCAGATTTAAATGATGGGGCCCCTCACTTGGTAGTAGTAAACAATGTTTTTAGAAAGGAGAGAGAGAGAGAGATGAAGAGATCTTGTTTCCTTTTTAAAGTCTGCTTGTGAGAAGGATGGCCCCCTGGTTTGCTTGCCGACATTCAGATAGAGAGAGAGGGGAGAGATAGAAAGAGAGAGAGAGAGTGCTCTTTACTTTACTATTCCAATACCGAAGTGCAATTTTTTAATACATCTTTTCATCTTTGATAAAACAGTCCAGACTTTATATTTTTTGCACCTGCACTTCCGAGACGCTCCTGAGTCCCTCCTGAGACTAGATATTATATTCAGTTTTGCATAATGATAAGTGTGCATCCGATCTTACTGATAGAGAGAGAGGGAAAGAGAGATCGGCTGCAGATTAGATGATCAAAGACTGCATTCGATAGTTTTAAGATCATGCACTTGCAGGCTGTTATATAATTGTATCCATTTTGCAGCGTGCACTGTGTCGTAATTTATCCATAATATTTAGTGATTTAGTCATGGTTAATCTAACTAACGGGGATTCCCATCTCCTAAATAAAACCTACAAAACCAGTGAAGATAGCAACCTAATTGATTATCAAAAGGCTCGCTTCCGTACACTAGAGGTAGTGGAAATTCTTTATTCTTTTGGGTTGAAAAGCTTGAACCAACTTTTGAACTATCATGCTGTCCGTCAGACATATAACAACATCACAATCAACTAATAACCCATCTCTAACCACACATATCCACTCCCTCATCGCAAACCTCCCTAACAGTAACTCCCAATCAACTAATATCACCCACCACACCTCTAACCCATCTCCAACCATCCACCTAACCACACATTATATCCACTCCCTAACCTCCCTCCCACTCCTCAGGAGGACCTCGCATCGTTACAACGAGAGAACGCCCTCCTCCACACGGACCTTCTAGAAAGCAGGGAACTGATAGCTGCACTCCGCAAAGAAATGAAAGAGTTACTAGCTAAACTAAACAGTGCGAACAGCGAGGACCAGCATGTTAGAGAGATGCTCAGTCAGATTAATGATTTGGTGTCTTCCTCAGTGCTGGGGGGACATCATGGGTACAACAGCAATGAGAATACTCCTGAGAAGGGGCAATCAGGTGATTATTCTGTTTTGGCTTTGCTCTGTCTCGAAAAGTAAAAAGGGTTTGAACAAAACAACTTATGTGTTATAGTGTTCAAGGGGTTTATGTTACATTGTAACCACCAAACACATGACTTACAAGCTACCCTCGTTGTTTCAGAGTTGTCGTCAGAACACCGCCTAACTGAACAGAGACTGAAAATGAGGGATGCAAGATTAGCAGAGGTGGAAACAAAGCTAAAACAGACAGTACAGGTATCAACAATCTGCCATCAGCCTCCATCTCGCTCATTCTCCATCCCTCATCCTCCATCTCTCATCCTCCACCGTTTTTAAGTCTAACCACCCTTCCTTTACAGGAGCTCTACCTCAACCCCTAACCACCCTCCCCTACAGGAGCTAACCCCCTAACCACCCCTACAGGAGCTCTCCACGACAGAGTGTAGATTGACCGCCACACAGTCCAAGTTGGCTGTAGCTGAGCACCGTCTTCAGGGATATGAACAGAGGGAGAAGATCAACAACAACCGATCACCAAACCATGTTGATAGACACAACAGTAGTAACTCCTCGTAAGTCTTATTAGAACCATGGCCATCTTTGTCGCCACTCTGTTATCTCCCTCTATTTCTCAAAAGCATAATCCCAAGACCTTATATTTCTAATCCTTTTAATCGTCACAATATGATAACATTTTCATTCCTCTCCCGCAGGTCCCTGATGTCCAAGAAAGTAGACTCCCTCCAGACGCAGTTAGAAAACACAGAACAACTTCTGAAGGAGAAAATGCGGCTAATTAGGGATAAAAACGAGGTACAGTAGTCAGAGTATTGGCCCAGATTCTCTTTTTTTTTCAAGCGCGAGAGCAGCGGTTCTCTTGGTTGCCTCCAAACCCGCGAGGGTACGAATGCAACAAAAATATCCATTCCCTAATCCCTCCCCACTTCACCAGGTGATAGACAGTCTACTGGATGAAAAGCGGAACAAATCCCGGGGAGCAGAGGATCAAGATTCCTCCTTCCAATCCTCTCCGGGCTCCTACTCACCAGGGGGGACAACCCTACTCAACCTGACACCCACCACCCTCCAAGTGTCCGACTATATATTGTTGTGTCCGAGCAACTGGCTAGATGAACTACCTGAGCTGATGAGGGCACTCAGGGATGCACTGCACAGTAGTTTAGTGGACTGCAAATCTGTACAGGTCGGTTCAAAAGTTCTAGAATTATAGTTTTGTCACAATGGGGGGGGGCGACATGTTAATTTTGTTAACTTAGTTAATATTAACATCCAGAAAACAGGTGATTTATTAACAAACTAACAAAAAGTTAACAAACGTTAACAAATGCCATTTATGCCTTCAAAAACCTCTTTAGCACGTGTTTTTGGTATTTAACACTTGTTCTGCGATCAAAGGTGTTCCTTCTGCACGATTTGCATACCCCTACTACCTCTACTACGTCTTTTATACAGCGATTTGTTCCATTAATGTCCATTGTCTAAATTCCTAAACCATAATTGAAGTCAAATGACCCTAATCCACATTTTCCAACCCTAAAAATTAAATAAGACTCATGAATCTACCTTAAAACGAAAAATATCCCAAAACAAGATTTTCTAAAAAAACACAAGGATTTGTAGCGAAGCAAATTTTCAATCTTTGACCATAAAATTGATTTTTGAAAACTTTTAGTTCTTTCTCCAACAAAAACGTTGTAAATCATCTTCTTAAATCCAAAGAATCGATTTTCAACGAAAAATTACGTTAAAGTGAGATTTTATACGCTATATTGAAATATTTTTAATTTTTGGATTTTCATCGATATTGAGCCAAAAAACCTGATTGTCGGACTTTGGTTATCTGAAGAGGCCTTGTTTGGGTATATATTTGTTAGATAAGTCATTAAACTATAAAATTAAACCAGTTTAAGTCGTATTATCAACCAATAAGAACAGTTTTATAGCATTTGTTAATTTTGTTAATTTTGTTAATTAACGTTAATTAACAAAATCGAAAAAAGAGGTGATTTATTAACAATTAACATGTCGCCCCCCCCATTAGAACGCACAAACCAACGTAAATCATGACAACACAAGGGAACACCAACCTCTTCGCCTCCAGGGGAAACTGGAACAACTTAGCCCTCATTCTAAGGCTCTTGATATAGTAGTGAAAGGAGTCTC